>OX453281.1:2875016-3021308 GCA_949710005.1 Ricordea florida | reverse complement strand
GGCATTAAAAAATTTATTTTCTTCTTTATAAAGTTTTTCCAGTGTAAAAGGTTAATTGCATGTTGTGGTTGTTATGAAATATTGATATTTGACATCATAAAAATAAAGTAAACAGCAGAAAGTAACAAAGTTAATATGTTATCTCTAACTTTTCAAATTAAGGCTTGAATTAACATTTCATTTGTGGAATAAGGGCAGGGGTTCTAGATAGCAATATTATCAGTGGGGGGGGCGGGGGGTCATTGAACTCTAAGGTAAAACTGACCCTTTGTGAAAAGGCTATGAAACTTGTTTTCTCTACGCAATATTATTGAAGCCTTTCAATCAGAGAATACATACATATATATATGGCAAAGAGAAATACTACTCAGAATTCAGTAATCACATTTGCTTTATTTTGAAATGATCTTATTGATCACTGATAATATTGCAGAACCAGTACTTTATAGTGACACAGGGTATATATTCTGTTGAAAATGTTTAACATAACTGCTACATCAAGAAAATTTACAATATTTTCACTGTTGCAATGATATCAGATCACATCGTTGTAAATGATTGTTATAACAACTGCAACTCTCTGTGTTGGGAATTTCTTCAAAATGGAAACGCTATCGTTTTATTATGAAAAATACCTACTTACATTCTCTTGTAATCTGTTGGTCGTCTTCCGATTCCGTTTTTAGACTAATAGAATTATTTTCCAGAGACATCTCCAATCGTTGAAGTTCGTTCTACTCGGTTTCCCTTCTAAGCCGTTTTGCTAAATTTAGTACGCTAATATATTTCGTTATGTAATCGTTCACTCATGTTCTGTATTTCTATCAATAACACATTCAAATTCCAAACTAACTTGGTTGAATTCCTGGTCCTTTTCCCTGCTGTTTCGTTTGCCTTTTTCTAGAGCGAGCAGTTTTTGTCTTTGCTGCGATGACGGATGTCTGTCGTTATTCTCCCCGCTGTCGTTTCTCTATCCCTGCTTTGAGTCGTGCTTTCCTTGTGTTGATTTTCACGGTATTCAAACTTACTCGGCGACGATCTCGAGCTAATCTTTCTTGAATATCTCGGAGATCATCTTGCTGGGATGTACTTCCAGGACGAGTGAAATCGGTTTCCACAAAATTTACGTTTCTTCCAAAAAGGCATCACGGAATTCGAAATGGCGGTTCAGCAGTTCTCAAGTGCGCTACTATTGCCAGGTAACCTGGCCTGCGAACGGACACCTTTAAAATATAGATATATATATATATACATATATAAAATTTAGCTCGATTTACTCGGGCTTGCGAGCCACGTGGTCTGACCGAAAGCGACACGATTAGTAACCTCGCTACGCTCGGCCTTCGGCCTCGCTTCGCGAGGAATAAACATGAAAAAAATTCGATCTCATTGCGGACAGGAAGTGAGCGTTTGACGCGGATTTGACACTTTATTTACTGATTGGCTAATGAAGATCAGCTGATAACGCTACGAACTCAAAGCGGTTCGTTTAAAAATGTTTGCACATATAATCGTGGAAAAAAAATAGTCGATGTGCAATTTGCACTGCTGTTGCACTTTTTGCACTGCTGTTACACTTTTTGCACTGGTGTTACACTTGAACTGCACTGCTCTCAACCAATCAGAATCGAGTAATTTTCTCATGTATATTATTAGAAACTTTACTAATCATGATATGTTGTTGGCTACTCTAGCCTTAAATTGTGAAAAAGTTAAGCCTTGCTGACAGTTCTTAGGTACTTGCTTACTAGAAATACGACTCCCGCAAAAACCTCGCGAAGCTAGTTTTTGAAGAAGTCACAATGCTTTCATATTTTATTCTTTATTTTTTTTATATTATATATTTTATTTTTTATATTAGCGTAATCCCCATTATTTTATTTCTTATGCTGTGTTTGGTACACAATTAGTGACACCTGGTGCAAATTACAAGATCAGTATACCGCTCAACACAGTGCTTAAAAATTGACCTTCATTTAGCTCTTTCACTGCCACTGAGATTGCACCAGAGGGAATAGAAGTAAAATTATTTATTATCTTGACAGGGAATACAGAGTCGATGAAGTATCACAATAATATTCACTTAACACAAATTGAAAATGATTGTAAATCTTTTGCAGGTGAAATCTTGAAGAGTTGATATGAATGCTTGTGTTTACCACGGTGTAAAAACCTGTGTTTTTTTTCTTTAGTTTTATTTTCTTAGTCTCTACTGCTTTGTCTTCTTTGTTGTACATCACTTTTGAACACAATATGTTCTTACACAGAGGATGAGCTGAACGCTCCAATTATTTTTTGTTTATGTTTTTTTGGTTATAATTGCATGAGATTCATTGTAAGAAGAATCTTCTGATTAGATATTTTATTGTCTACTGCAGTCATTATTTCATTCCCGGGTAACCACAATTGAGAGCATTATGAATAGTGCATGTTTTAATGTGTGTACTCTTTCCAGTTGCAATGGTACCCCCAGTGGTAGATAGAAAAATTCCTCTTCCCTCAAAAGAGATGCCATATCAACAAATTGGGGGTAAAACAATTGGATTCTACAAAAGCTTTGAATAAAGGTTTGGTAATAGTGAGTGCCCACTGTATAGTATGTGGTTGTGCTATTTTTAGGTCATATCATAAAAACAATACATGTAAGAAAGAGTTATTGAAATCTTAATATGTTCAAAAAGATTGCTGCACTACGTACTCCTGTAAAAAAATAATGTGAAATCAACATCAATCAGTCAAAAGTATATACCACATGAAAGTTTAATTGTGCTGTTACAGAAACAGGCAAAATATCCATACCCAACCATAGAATAGTACATTATTTTGAATATATGAAAATTTCTATTATAAAAACTGCAGAAGAAAGATTTAATATAAGGACGGTATTTCATTGAAAAAGTCATGGCAGCCAGAGGTATTGAACTGTAACCAATGACATATAGTAACGAGAAGAACTATCATTATATTATTATCATTATTATTATCATTACTATTATTATTACTGGTATTGATATTATTATTGTTATATTTTTTATGTTAAACATAATATATTTTTATGGGGTGGGATTCATGTCTTAATCTTGGTAAAGTTATTGTTACTCTACTACTAAAAGCAATACAAAAATCTTCTTAATAGGCTTTCCATCAGAGGTGGTAGTAATCAAAACAGCTCCAAACAATACCATTTCTTCTTAAAGGCTTAGAATCTAGTGCAGTCATTTGTCTAGAAAGTTTGTGTGGAAAATCATTATTGAAAGCATAGGGCATTTAGGAAACTTGAAACACTTGTTACTACATACAGCACACTTGCAATGAATATATGAGAAAGATCATAAACATTTTGGCATTACAAAATTTATTTTCTTCTTTATAAAGTTTTTCCAATGTAAAAGGTTAATTGCATGTTGTGGTTGTTATGAAATATTGATATTTGACATAAAAATAAAGTAAACGGCAGAAAGTAACAAAGTTAATATGTTATGTCTAACTTTGCAAATTAAGGCTTGAATTAACATTTCATTTGTGAAAAAAGGGCAGGGGTTCTAGATAGCAATATTATCAGGGGGGGGGGGTCATTGCACTCTAAGGTAAAACTGACCCATTGTGAAAAGGCTATGAAACTTGTCTCTACACAATATTATTGAAACCTTTCAATCAGAGAATACATACATATATATATATATATATATATATATATATATATATATAGGCAATTGTGGAACACGAGGACGGACAACTTCGAGCGAAAAAAAAAATATATATATATACAGTAAAAAATCTAAAAAAAAGTTTAAAAATTTAATAAAAATAGACGTTTCGGTCAATGACCTTCATCAGTTGCAGTGCCAAGTGCAGATAAATGCTAACAATACAAGTAACATCGAAAAGCTTTTAATCACTAAAGAAGCATATTGGAGCGCACAGTTGTTCTCTCTGGCACCTTTTGGCTTGAATAAACGTCAGGAATTCCACTCGAAAAAAAGAATAAACTACAACTAGCATAAAAATAACTTGCTAATTTGGCGGTTATCTTAGTTCAGGTGTTCAAAGGCCCTGACCTTGGATCTTGTTAGCTTTGTTAGTGCAAGGTTTTCTCAGGGGCCCCCATCGGGGAATTTATTACATTATTGTTGTTTAAGGGCCCTGTTCAGGGCGCCTGTTGTGCCTTGCCGCGGCATAGCTTCAAGGGCTTTGTTTGGGGTTTTTATTACAAGCTTTTCCTAGGATGGCCTTTTATGAATACTGTGAATATTTTACATGCGGGTCCCTTCACACTTTTGGCTGACTTGACGAATCATGTTATAGTTTTTTAACATTAATCTTTTTGTTTTATATCCGATTATTTATTCATATTTGGTTTGCGTTTCTTGAGTTTAAATTTAAAAAAAAAAAAAAAAAAAAAAAAAAAAAAAAAAAGGCACTGCAACTGATGAAGGTCATTGACCGAAACGTCTATTTTTATTAAATTTTTAAACTTTTTTTAGATTTTTTACTGTATATATATATATTTTTTTTTTTCGCTCGAAGTTGTCCGTCCTCGTGTTCCACAATTGCCTACAAATTTCATTACTCGAGGTTTGGACTACGAATCCTTTTGGATCCTTCTGGCGTGTGGCATCCCTGTTGGCTCGAAGCATCATAACTTTTTATATATATATATATATATATATATATAGCAAAGAGAAATACTACTCAGAATTCAGTAATCACATTTGCTTTATTTTAAAATGATCACATTGATCACTGATAATATTGCAGAACCAGTACTTTATAGTGACACAGGGTATACATTCTGTTGAAAATGTTTAACATAACTGCTAGATCAAGAAAATTTACAATATTTTCACTGTTGCAATGATATCAGATCACATCGTTATAAATGATTGCTATAACAACTGCAACTCTCTGTGTTGGAAATTACTTCAAACTGGAAACGCTATCGTTTTATTATGAAAAATACCTATTTACATTCTCTTGTAATCTGTTGGTCGTCTTCCGATTCCGGTTTTAGACTAATAGAATTATTTTCCAGAGACATCTCCAATCGTTGAAGTCGTTCTTACTCGGTGTCCCTTCTAAGTCATTTTGCTAAATGTAGTACACCAATATATTTCGTTATGTAATCGTTCACTCATGTCCTGTATTTCTATCAATAACACATTCAAATTCAAAACTAACTTGATTGAATTCCTGGTCCTTTTCCCTGCTGTTTCGTTTGCCTTTTTCTGGAGCGAGCAGTTGTTGTCTTGGCTGCGATTTCTGTTGTTATTCTCCCTGCTGTCGTTTCTCTATCCCTGCTTTGAGTCGTGCTTTCCTCGTGTTGATTTTCACGGTATTCGAACTTACTCGGCGACGATCTCGTGCTAATATTTCTTGAATATCTTGGAGATCACCTTGCTGGGATGTACTTCCAGGACGAGTGAAATCGGTTTCCACAAAATTTACATTACTTTCAAAAAGGCATCACCGAATAATGGCGGAAATTCAGCGTTCTCAAGTGCGTTACTATTGCCAGGTAACCTGGCCTGCGAACGGACACCTTTAAAATATAGATATATATAAACATATATATAAATATATATATATACATATATAAAAACTCTCGGCTCGATTTACTCGGGCTTGCGAGCCACGTGGTCTGACCGGAACCGACACGATTAGTAACCTCGCTACGCTCGGCCTTCGGCCTCGCTTCGCGAGGAATTATATTGCAGACATCTAAAACTCTAGGAAAAAAGGAAATGAAAATAATTTTGGTTGTGGTTTATGACCATGCTATATTTTTTGGATTAAAGTTTCGTCTTCTATTGTTTGAGGTAACTGGACTGTTATATACTTCTTTATTCCCATGCACAAAAGCCCCAAATGACATTTGTAGAAGAACAGCAAGCTCACTATGTATCTTCGGTACTCTATTGGAAGCATCTTAAAGACGAGCAGCATTTCTGTCTGGGATATTCCACTTGGTTAGTTGGTATTAAATTTAGCTGCGCGTCTTTATACATTCTCCAACGATCTTCGGTGTTTCACTGTGTGAGGGGACCATACAGTTGAGCCACTTTCCAATTTTGGGCGTACCAAAGAGTAGTATAGCAGCTTTCTGGTAGAGCGCTCCGTTAATTCTTGGGCACAAACACGCTTCACCAGACCAAGTGTTTTGTTTGCCCTGGTAACGATCACTTCGATATGCGTTGCTCATTGCAAGTCACGTGAGACTCTTATCCCAGGTTTCGAATGTTTGTTATACGCTTTCCAGTTGTTCCAAAGGTGCTTCTCTTTCAACATTCATAACAAAGTTAAGAATTGTTCTGTTCTTTTGCTGAAAATAGCCAACACGTAGTACGTGACATGTGAAATGTAACACGTAATAAATGCACACGGTAAAATTATTTCCGTTTCTTTGCTGACAACTTTCTTAAACGCGTTGATGGGGAATTCCCCTTAATGACGTCATAGCCTGGAAAATTTAGAACGAGCTTGAGCCCTGCCATGGATTGCACCTAATAATACACATAGCCTCGTTACACTGTATTTTGTTGTTGACGTCTTCGCTGGGAAGTCAAACTATCACTTCAGTATATAACTTTGAATACCAATACCTTGCGTACTTAAGCTTCATTGCTATTTTTATCGTTGTTATCATCATCATTATCGTTGGGATGGAAGTCTCGGCAATTGTATTGCATACTTTAATAGTGTTCCATTTTCTTGCTATTCGTGGGCTGGAGCTTCTCCACTTACGAGAAAGAGATTTGCTTATGAAATTCCTTTCTTCAAATTGTTTTCTCGTTCTTACGCACTTGGGTAGGACACAGTATATTAGCAAAATATGAAAGATATCGTCAGAGCTGTATGGAATTGGCGCACTTTTTGAGTTGCCGTGCGCTTGACGAAATTTGTAATTTCCCTGTTAGCGCTGTTATGTCACACACTGAAACGTTCCTGATTATTATGTAGTCTGTCTTCAATTACCAACTCTCTCTGTGCAAGATGAAATCCCTTAAAACAAAATACCTGTAAGGGTTGTATAGTAAGCAAAACAGTCTTTCTAAAGCTACTGGGCAACATAACATTGTCCTTTGGTTTCTTTCACATCAAGGAGTAAAATAAGATTTAAAAAGCCGGTATATAGTACATAGTCCCGCTAAAGCTACTGCTTCCTCTGTCGACGGAAAAATAGTTTGAACCATACGACCGTTGGAAAACGTGTTCAAGGAATTTTAAGTACCTTCAGTAATATATATAGTAGTGATGATGATAATTATAAGAATAATAATAATAACATTTATACTGTAAAAATTACGTAAGCATTTCAAGAGGAGCAATGCAGCTAAATGGAAATAAGTCTCTATGTATACAAAACTTAAAAATACGTAAAAGGTTTGACACGTTAAGAGCTAAAAGATGCAAGAGGGTATTACAATATAACAGAGGATTGCAAGAAAAAAAGATTAGTGATACATGTAAGACGTACATTAAAATTGTTATTTCATCTTAAAACTGACGGTACCGCCCAATCATTATTTTTAAATTTGCTTCTGAATAATACAATTGTCTTCAACGAAATTTGCGCTATTTTCGTTGTGGCTGAGGATTTCGTTGAGGATGAAATGATTTCTTAGTCTGAGATAAATTTAAAAGACTGCGCTTCAGCAAGTCACGTTGTGGCTGACGCCGTCTCCGTTACTGTCTTAAGGGAAGTGAATTGAACGCCATTACTCGTGTATATGATTGTCAAAACCATTACTTTTTGTTAAACCTTGCATTTTTATGCAGACGCCTTGCTTAAGTAAGTGAATCGTAAAGAAGTACATTATGAAAAATTAAAGGTGTTTGTAAAATTGCATACAAGGTAAATAATATCCGGTTTCAGCAAAAGACGAATGACTCGATTTGCGCTGCGGTTTTGCAGACATGATTCCATTAGTCTTCCTGCAGAGCACGGAGATATCTTAATATTCCTTGTAGTGATTTATTTCTGT
Source organism: Ricordea florida (assembly GCA_949710005.1). NCBI lineage: Eukaryota > Metazoa > Cnidaria > Anthozoa > Corallimorpharia > Ricordeidae > Ricordea > Ricordea florida. The sequence goes on along the minus strand of OX453281.1, from coordinate 3,013,326 downwards.
GCGAAATGAAAATAGTGTTGCTAAATTCTCCTCACGTTTTGGTTGCTTCTAACGGCTATAAAATGGAGGCAGCTTTCAAGCAGTCATCATTAATCGGTGAGCAATTGACTTTACATTTTGAAGAAACAGAGATTTTGATACAAAACTGTTATAGTACTGAGAAGACGAACAATGCTGTGTACAAAGGTAGGTAACAGTGGTCTGAAATTTATGCACAATGTCCTAGTTTCCTCCATTTGTTTCTTTCCCTATTTGTTCATCTGATAATGAGAAGATCAGATTTCTTTGCATCGTTTGTGCTTGAGAGTGTGCGCGTGCTTTTGTTTGTCTGCCTTTTCTTTCTGTGTCTGTTTAATGGTCTGTGTCTTTCTGTCTGTCAGCGGTTTTCTTTTTCTCTCTCTGTTTGTATGTCTGTCTGTGCGTCTGTCAGTCTGTGTCTCTATATGCTGGCCTGTCTGTCCATTTGTTTGTCTGTCTGTATGTCAGATTGCGTGTCTGTTCCTTTGTGCGTCGCGCAGTTGTATTGGTTTCCCAGTCTCCTTTCTGTTGAATGTCTACATTTGGGTGTATCAGTCTGGTTTCGGGTCTATCTTGTTCTATTTGTCTTTTATTTTCTGATCAATTGTCTGTCTGTCTATTTGTGTGTCTGTCCGTCAAGATTTTCTTTCAGTCAGCCCATCTATATATTTATAGGTCTCCTTTTGTGGGTAATGACTTAGTTAGAATTTTGCTTTCCCTTTTATATGACAATCAAAACTGACTTATTTCGCTAATGCTAGGTTGCACTTGTTGTCTTGACAACGACACTGCTGCTGCTGGAAAATACCTCAAGCAGACCACAGTATTCAGGCGGTAACATCAAACACCAAGTGGAAACAGGTTTTGGTAACCGATTTGCAGAACATTGGACGACCAATCAAACAGACAGCGAGCTGATGTCATCTGGTGTGCGCGAAAGAGCGAGGAGAAATGCACACGTTCCATCTTGTGTGAAAAGAACAAGTTTTGTTTTCGGTCACAGGCATTATGAATGTAAAAAAACCAGCTTCTCCTGTTTGAGGCAAATTACAACTACAAGCACAAGCTCTTGTAGGGCTCAACAAGTTTTGAAAGAGAATCCCACGACTGGTGAAAAGTTTTTCGTCAATGTCGCCTGCTACTGTGGGTAATTAATAACTTCGAAAATCAATGAAAAAGATGTTTATTTATATTTAATTTAATATTTATTACAAGGAAACTGGCATGTACAATTTGTAATACTTGAAACCAAATAAACTCAACTATTGACATGGGTAGTGTGATGATAAATATTTCGTTAAATACGAGCTCACCGATGCTGTGGAAGTCGGGTATTATTTCATGCTAAAAAATATCTGAATTACATTGCCACACTTTGTACCAAAACAACAGTACTACATTACAGATGTGTTTAGTAGCTCCCTAAAGAAAGGTCACACTGCATGGTTTGATCCACAGAAGAAAAAGTTAGATCCCTATTGTATAGTAAAACAAACAGTACCACAGTACAGTACTGGTTGGTAGCTTTCCAAAAAATGGTTACACCGCATGCATGGTTTTATCCACAGATTAAAATTTTATAACCACACCGTATGGCTAAAGAAACTACCACAGTACAGTACAGTACAGTAGCTTTCCAAAGACTGGTCGCAATACCTCAGGTTTGATTATTGTAGATCCTTTACATTATCATCCTGTTGCTGTTTTTACAAACCACTTTTGGCCATCCTTAAAACCTCAAGAAGCTGAGGGTGGAGAATCAGTTTGGTTTCGTTAGTTCCGTTCCAGGCGTTTTCTGCGTAATATGGAATCACGCCACCAAGAATGCGACAGACATCGGTTATGTGATGATCTATATATAACCCAAAGAATGAAGTGGAGATGCACAAGTTACGTATATAGATTGCTTTGCCACAGAGGATTTTAAGAGCCCCAATTTTGGTCGCTGTGAAAGTGTTACGGCGAGAAGACATCGAAGGTCGTGGATTGTCGATGCGTTAAACCCTGAAACAACAAAGATAACTTTTTCAGGGTACTAGCACCTCTTAACTCCTGCGATAGTAAAACGTGCATTATAATATCGATTGATAAATCATTTTTGTATGTTCTATTTCGCACCGAAGAAGCAGCATTTTCTTTACAAACTAACGCCCCCATACCAAATAACATCCCAAAAATGCTGATCAGAAAGTAAGGTGTTTTTTCCAAATCCCTGACTGAAGAAGACGTTTCCCGATCACAGTAGAATACATTACTGTACAATAACAATCCCAATTAACCAGCAAAAGAAACATCAGTATACAAGACAAAGTTACTGGCAATAATAGCTTATCAATATCATGAATAACCGTCATAATAAGAAAAGTGATATTTAAAAAAATGAGGCAAAGAATGTTTGAAATGAATGGTTTTGACTGAAAATCCACATATGAGGAAGATTTAACATTATCAATGACACAAGAAAAAAGGTATTCAGTTATGGAGACTAATACTTAGAAACTTTACTAATCATGATAGGTTGTTGGCTATTGTAGCCTTAAACTGTGAAAAAGTTAAGCCTTGCTGACAGTTCTTAGGTACTTGCTTATTATATTGCAGACATCTAAAACTCTAGGAAGAAAGGAAAAGAAAATAATTTTGGTTGTGATTTGTGACCATGCATTAAAGTTCCGTGTTCTATTGTTCGATGCTTATATGCTTCTTTATTCCCATGCACAAGAGGCCCAACTGATGATATTTAATTTGTAGAAGAACAGCAAGCTCACAATGTCTCTTCGGGACTCTGATGGCAGCATCTCAAAGACGAGCAGCATTTCTGTCTGGGATATTCCACTTGGGTAGTTCGTGATAAATTTAGCTGCGCGTCTTTATACATTCTCCAACGATCTTCGGTGTTTCACTGTGTGAGGGGACCATACAGTTGAGCCACTTTCCAATTTTGGGCGTACCAAAGAGTAGTATAGCAGCTTTCTGGTAGAGCGGTCCGTTAAGTCTTGGGCACAAACACGCTTCACCAGACCAAGAGTTTTGTTTGCCCTGGTAACGATCAGTTCGATATGCGTTGCTCATTGCAAGTCACGTGAGACTCTTATCCCAGGTTTCGAATGTTTGTTATACGCTTTCAAGTTGTTCCAAAGGTGCTTCTCTTTCAACATTCATAACAAAGTTAAGAATTGTTCTGTTCTTTTGCTGAAAATAGCCAACACGTAGTACGTGACATGTGAAATGTAACACGTAATAAATGCACACGGTAAAATTATTTCCGTTTCTTTGCTGACAACTTTCTTAAACGCGTTGATGGGGAATTCCCCTTAATGACGTCATAGCTCCTTGACCACCGCTTTGAAGACAAATCAGTCATTCAACTTTCAAAATAGCCTGCCAAATTTAGAACGAGGCTCAGCTCTGCCTCCCCCTAATAATACACATAGCCTCGTGACACTATATTTTGTTGTTGACTTCTGCACAAGGGAGTCGAACTGTCAGTTCAGTATATAACTTTGAATATCAATACCTTGCGTACTTAATCTTCGTTTTTGTCGTCATCATCATTATCATTAAGATGGACGGCTTGGCAATTGTATTGCATACTGTAACTAGAAGGGCACTCGGTAGAGCGCATACCTCCGCCCTGTATTGTGTCAAATGTACACCTGATATTACACTCATCTGGATATGAGATCCGAAGTTTAATCCGGATAGATCCCAAATTTTAATCGATTGATCCTGGGTATATTTGCGACCTTTCCACCAAATTTGGTGCAAATCCGTTAATTAGTTTTTGCGTAAAACGATTAACAGACAGACAAACAAACAAACAGACAGGCGTGAAAACATAGCCTCCTTGGCGGAGGTAATAATATTCTATTTTCTTGCTATTCGTGGGCTGGAGTTTCCCCTCGAGAAAGATTTGCTTATGAAATTCCTTTCTTCAAATTGTTTTCTCGTTCTTACGCACTTGGGTAGGACACAGTATATTAGCAAAATATGAAAGATATCGTCAGAGCTGTATGGAATTGGCGCACTTTTTGAGTTGCCGTGCGCTTGACGAAATTTGTAATTTCCCTGTTAGCGCTGTTATGTCACACACTCAAACTTCTCTGATTATTATGTAGTCTGTCTTCAATTACCAACTCTCTCTGTGCAAGATGAAATCCCTTAAAACAAAATACCTGTAAGGGTTGTATAGTAAGCAAAACAGTCTTTCTAAAGCTACTGGGCAACATAACATTGTCCTTTGGTTTCTTTCACATCAAGGAGTAAAATAAGATTTAAAAAGCCGGTATATAGTACATAGTCCCGCTGAAGCTACTTCTTCCTCTGTCGACGGAAAAAATACTTTGAAACATACAACCGTTGTACCTTTTAAACTAAAAACGTGTTCAAGGAATTTTAAGTACCTTCAGTAATATATATAGTAGTGATGATGATAATTATAGCAATAATAATAATAATAATAACATTTATACAGTGAAAATTAAGTAAGCATTGCGAAGAGGAGCAATGCAGGTAAATGGAAATAAGTCCGTATTTATACAAAACTAAAAAATATGTAAAAGTTTTGACACATTAAGAGCTAAAAGATGCAAGAGGTTATTACAATATAACAGAGGAAGGCTAGAGAAAAAGGTGACTGATAGATGTAAGGCGCACATTAATATTCTTATTTCATCTCAAAACTGACTGTACCGCCCAATCATTATTTTTAAATTTGCTTCTGAATAATACAATTGTCTTCATTGAAATTTACGCTATTTTCGTTGTGACTGAGGATTCGTTAAGGATGAAATGAATCCTTAATCTGAAATAAATTTAAAAGATCGCTTCAGCAAGTCACGTTGTGGCTGACGCCTTCTCCGTTACTGTCTTAAGGGAAGTGAATTGAACGCCATTACTCATGTATATGATTGTCAAAACCATTACTTTTTGTTAAACCTTGCATTTTTATGCAGACACCTTGCTTAAGTAAGTGAATCGTAAAGAAGTACATTATGAAAAATTGAAGGTGTTTGTAAATTGCCCAGAAGGCAAACAATATCCGGTTTCAGCAAAAGACGAATGACTCGATTTGCGCAGCAGTTTTGCAGACATGATTCCATTAGTCTTCCTGCAGAACACGGAGATATATTCCTTATAATAATGTATTTCTGTGCGAAATGAAAATAGTGTTGCTAAATTCTCCTCACGTTTTGGTTGCTTCTAACGGCTATAAAATGAGGGCAGCTTTCAAACAGTCATCATTAATCGGTGAGCAATCGACCTGACAATAATTTTGAAGAAACTGACTTTTTGGTACAAACCTGTAATAGTACGGAGAAGACGAACAATGCTGTATGCTAAGGTAGGTAACAGGTGTACATGTGTATGTTCTTGCACAATATCCTCGCTTTTTATTCATGTTTTTCGTTTCCTATTGTTCATCTGAAGTTATTAATAAAGTTAATAGCTTTGGATGGTTTGTGCTTGAGTGTTTCTCTGCTTTTTAGTTTGTCTGCCTTTACTTTCTGTGCGTCTCTGTCTGTCGGTTTTTGTCCCTGTGTGTCTGTTTTTGTCTCTGTGTCTGTTTTTCTCTCTGTCTGTCTGGTTTTGTCTCTGTGTGCCTGTCTATCCATTTCTTTGTTTGTCACTCTATTTGTCAGATTCCGTGTCTATTCGTTTGTGCTTCGCGAGGTTGTATTGGATTCCCAGTCTCCTTTCTGTTGACTGCCTACTGACACTTGGGTGTTTCTGTCTGGTTTCGGTCTCTCTTGTCCTATTTGTCTTTAATTGTCTAGTCCTTTGTCTGTCTGTGAGTTTGTGTGTCTGTCCGTCAATGTCTATGTCTGTTGATTGCCTTTCTTTCAGTCCGTCCATCTATATATTTATAAGTCTCCTTTTGTGGGTAACGATTTAGTTAGAATTTTCTTTTCTCTTTTATATGAGAACCAAAACCGAATTAAATATTTTTGCTAATGCTGTACCTCACGTGCTAGGTTGCACTTGTTGTCTTGACAACGACACTACTACTGCTGGAAAATACCTCAAGCAGACCACAGTATTCAGGCGGTAACATCAAAGACCAAATGGAAACGGGTTTTGGTAACCGATTTGCAGAACATTGGACGGCCAATCAAACAGACAATGAGCTGATGTCATCTGGAGTGCGGGAAAGAACGAGGAGAAATGCACACGCTCCATCTTGTGTGAAAAGTACAAGTTTTGTTTTCGGTCACATGCATTATGAATGTAAAAAAACCAGCTTCTCCTGTTTGAGGCAAATTGCAACTACAAGCACAACTGCTTGTTCAGCTGAACAAGTTTTGAAAGAGAATCCCACGACTGGTGAAAAGTTTTTCGTCAATGTCGCCTGCTACTGTGGGTAATTAATTCAAGAACTTCGAAAATCAATGAAAAAGATGTTTATTTATATTTAATTTAATATTTAATACAAGGAAACTGGCATGTAAAATTTTTTATTCTTGAAACCAAATAAACTCAACTATTGGCATGGATAGTGTGATGATAAATATTTCGTTTAAATATTAGCTCACCGATGTTGTAGAAGTCGGGTATTATTTCATGCTAAAAAATACCTAAATTACATTGGCTCTTTTTGTACTAAAACAATAGTACTACGATACCTTAGTGTTTAGTAGCTCTCCAAAGAATGGTTGCATTGCACAATTTGATCCACAGATGAAAAAGTTAGAACCACACTGTATAGTAAAACAAAAAGTACCGCAGTACAGTACTGTTCAGTTATAGCTTTCCGAAAACTGGTCACACTGCATTATTTGAACCACAGATTAAAAATTTAGAACCATACTCCATAGTAAAACAAACAGTAGCACAGCACAGTACTATTTAGTAGTTTTCCAATCGAATGGTCACACTCCATGCATGGTTTGATCCACGGATGAAAATTTTATAGCCACACGTTATGGTAAAACAAATTGAATACCACAGTATACAGCACAGTTCATTGGCTTTTAAAAGAGTGGTCACAATACATCATGGTTTGATTATTGTAAATCCTTTATATTATAACCCTGTTGCTGTTATTAGAAACCTCTTTTGGCCATCCCAAAACTTCAAGAACTTGAGGGTGGAGAATCAGGTCGGTTTGATTTATTCCGTTCAAAGCGTTTTCTGCGTAATGTGGAGTCACGCCGACAAGAATGCTACATTCATCGGTTGTTTATCATTTTTATTTATATTTAGCTTAGTATTTACTACAAGGAAGCTGGCATGAACAATTCATAGTTTTAATACTTGAAACCGAATAAACTCAACTCGTTGCAAGAATAGTGTAATGATAATTATTTTGTCATTATCGGAGCGAACGTTCGATTTGATCATATGGTATCTGTTTTAGCATGAAGGGCGTCATAACCTGACTATTTTGGGAATTTTGCTATTAAGCCTCGTTAGCTCTTCCAGTCCACAGATCTGAGAAGCAATTTTCGTCAGTGATCGCAATATATTTTGCTATGAATTGGTTTTAGGTCCATTTATCATTTTTGTAGTTGATCTTTCTCTCAATCCTCAATACCGTTTTTCTCTAGAGAGTAATGGTATTGTTGAAGAGGAATGACATAGATGAAACAGAAGATTTACTGAGTTCAGCGTGGATTTTCAATGGCTTACAAGCCGTAGTTTTGCAGTTTTGCACAACAAACTCCACGACAAAATTCCACAACTTGTGACTATGAACACCGTATTTTTTCGTTAGCCTTCAAACACTTCTAGAGGTCATGTTTATTGGTCAGTAGGATTAAAATTTGAGAAAATATGCCTGACGAGCAAGAACGTAAAAGGGCAATAATTATAGCACATGCAGGCAGCTTACTTGGTTTTCGCCACTCCATCGAGCGTCACCTAAATGCTCCCATACAACGAAAAATACAACGCTTTTTTGTTTGAAAGCGAAGTCTATATTAAACTGAAAAGAAATGGTTCGTAGGTAGCGGCTTGCATCTATCGAGTTAATTCTTAATTACAAGCAATACAGTTTTCTCGTGAGTGGCATTTGTATCAGAGGTGGTAATAATTACACAGCCCTAAACAATGCCATTTCGTCTTTGAGGCTTGGCATCTACTGCTGTCATTCCGGCCTCCGTACATGGTTGCGAAACCGTTTAAAATACTCTATTTACCCTCCCTAGGTTGGCAGACGCCGTGAAATTGCGGCGTTTGCTGCGCAGGCGCTGTTAAGTCACAAATGCAGAGGCAACTGTTTCATGAATACAAAATAACAGTTTAATGTAAGTGGATGCTTAGAACCTGTCCTCAATGCCACAGGTTCACAAATATTTTCATCGATGCCACAGGTTCACCAATATTTTCAAAAATGGTCCACAGCGCATCACTTCGAGTGTACAATTTGTTTTTTATTAATTTATTTTTTGAAAGCTGAAGTCAAATGTGATTTAACAGGAAATACAGTGTAAGTACTTCTACTGAGTAACGCTGAAGCTAAGTGCTTCCTGTTTTAACGAACGAAGTCAGAAAATGAAACATTATAATTACACTGATTCCATTGTAAAAACCTTCGAACAGCACGAATGTACGTCTATATAATTTTAACCACCGAGACTTAAGTTAAGTTAAGTTAAAGTCTGTGCTAAAGACATGGAAAAGTGCTTGCTAATGGACTTAATGCCCTACTTAAAGACATCACAGAGAGTTCAGCTGGCAGTTAAGATATAAATAAACTCGCTAATATCCTTCATGTACTGTATAAAACATAGTATTCAAAACCCATTGCTACACTGTGAGAATGTAAGAAATAAGGAAATTTTGTAGGCATTTCCGGCCAAAGGTCATAAACTCTGCTGTCGTTTGCTTCCAATTTTGTATGCTTTTAGCCCCTGTTAAGAAATAACGATTCTCCATAACGATCTTCAAATAAAGTGATGCCAAATTTAAAAGAAAATGTAGGATCGATCAAATACACGCTTCTAGTAAATGTTATTATGGTTAGCTAATGCGTTCTTGCTAACGCACTATTATGCAAAACGGTGCAGTTACGATATTTGCCTTACTGTGTGGTAAAATCGTCCAAAAACGTAAGTATCGTATTTCTTTGGACACAAACCTTAAAGGATTTAAGACCTGCTTTGCGAAACACATTAACATCGTTTGTTCCTTTTAGTGTTTCCTTTTATATCTAAATTACCGCATTTCCTGATCACGTTGGAGGAAGCAATTCTTTAAATAGATTTAAGATTCATTCAGGTGACATAAGAATAACCCTGATTCCGTTTGTCAAGTTTTGACCAACGCCTTTCCTTGAACTGTTTTTAGGGGAGGCGATTGTGGTGGCGAGTATCTGCATGTACTACAAGAAATATTGTCGAATTTTCTAAAAACCTGTGGTCTTTTCATTTGCGTAAACGTTGCCTTGTTAAACGAAATTAAAAGATCCTTTATGTGCATTAAAAGAAGGTAAAATTTATCAAACATAGGCGTTATCCGGTTTCAGCAAAAAAGATGCTTAAGGGCGACTGAATCGAATTGCGAAGCAGTCATGCAGGCATGATAGCACTGTTCCCGTCCTGGAGAAAAAACCGGGAGATATCTTCGTATTGCTTTAACCGTTTATTTCTGGGCGTCAAAAAATAGTACCACGGAATTGTTACTCGTTTTAGTGGCATCCAAAGGCTATAAAATGGAGACGCCTTTCAAACGTCCTTCATTAATCAGTAAGCAATTGACATTACAATTTGAAGAAGCAAATATTTAAGTGAAGAGAACTAGAAAAACTCACCAATGATTTCTACAATGGTAGGTAGTGTGAAGCTGATGACACTTAACAATTTTCAGTAGATATTTCTTCTTAACATTAATAACCTACCACTTACCTTGTTTTAGGTTACGCTTGTTGTCTTGACAACAACTTTGCTACTGCTACAGAATACTTCGAGCAGACCTCACAATCCAGGCGACAACATCAAAAATCAATTAGTAACAGGATTAACCAGTTCTGATGACCGGTTTGAGGAGAGCTCGACTGCTAATAAAACAGAAACTGGTGATATCAAACTGATTCCAATCCATGGAGGTGAAAGAGTGAAGAGACACGTTGATTCGTGTGTAGAGAAAACAGTATATCGTTCTGGCTTCAAACATTATATATGCAAGACGGCTCCCACATTTGCTTGCCTCAGGGTCATTACAACTTCTAATGTTCCTACTTGTCAAGCTGTTCAAGGTCACCCTATTAATAATGAAAATTTAATCTTAAACGTCGCTTGCATCTGTGGATAATTCGTGTTAAAATTAATGTAGACTAAGACATAAATTACTATTTTTGAAGAGAGATTATTTGTATTTATATTTGTATTTATATAATGGCATAGTATGCGAGAAAGTTGGTCTGAGAAATTTGTAATATTTCGAATCAAATAAATACATCACTTTGAATAACTGGTGTTGAACTTGTGAACTTGCCTATCATTAAAGTTCAAACATTTACTTTGCGTCCTTGTCCATTCACCTTTAAATTCAGGTTGCACAATGTTTGGGCGACTTGCGTTACACTGTCGTAATGGAAATATAAGTTGAACGACTAAAGCATCGAGAAAATAAATAAAACTGGACTTCATGTTATATATTGATGTCTTAACATGGAACGGAAAATAAGGGCTAAACTAAATTAGCTACTTGTGCCAGATGTCCAGGGTTTATGGACTTCTGCTAGTGCTTATTTAAGGTTTGGCTCCTGAGGAAGTACAGTGTATTCTAACAAATTCTCCTAACTGACATATGAGTAAATAATGGTTCTTACTAAGGAGAATAACTATTTACATCCCAGAATTAAAAAGGCGAAACAGGAAGACACGAACTCATTCGTTGGTTTTTATAATTCATTGTTTCATCATTCGATCTACTTTAAACATTTTTTGCTGTGGAGTGAAAATGTGTGTGGAGATTACTATTGCGTGCCGCTCTTCATTTTGTTTATTCATGAAATCATATTTTATTTATCTTTCGTGCATGCAATTCAAACAATTTTGCTCCAAAAAAAACAGTATTTATCTTCTCTTGCAAGCAATATACAGATATCTCTGCGAAAAAAACATGTACTAATAGTCATCTTTATTTATCTTGTAGCAGGAATGAAAACGCATAAACAAACGCCCATGCAGAAGAGAAACATTCCAGAAAGCTAAAAGATGAAATTGGGAATCGAACTGGAGCTAAAACATTACAAAATATCACAAAACAAATTCTTGATTGCAAACATCCACAAAATATATTGGCGCTAAAGCAATAACGTCATCTATGTACAAATAACACTGGCAGCTTGTATTACATTTGTTTTACATGTACATGTATTTTCCGGGACACTGTATTCGTTAAAATTGAGTGTACGTGTTACCCGCACCTTTGGTAGGTTTGCCGTATCCGTCATATCTTACTGTCTGCATATGAATCCTTTATTTCCTCAGCTTAACAGTAAGAGCAACTAAATTAAAAGTGACGTCAATACATGTAAACCATGCCATGCCATATTTTTTCCGACAACCTTTGTTATTTCGTATCTATTTTAAACACAAATAGTGACATTTTTAATTAAAGGACAGAGGGGTTTGTTTCAATCCAAGAACGAGGGCCGTTTTCTAATAACGTAGTTTTTACTCGTGCAACTGGTGCTGAGAAACTAAATGGCTTCTCCAGGGGTGATAGTTCTGTCAGTTTTAAATGCACTTATGGCGTTTGTTGGTACCATTGTGAATTTTTTCGTCGTCTTTGTGGTGTTCAAAAACCAAGATTTGCAAACGGAGCTTAATTTGCTAATCGCTAGTTTGTCTTCAGCAGATTTTATAGTATGCCTCGTTGCACAACCAATGTACATCGTTGTCCTAAACAAGAAAGGTGGTAAAAACTTCAAGGATGTTTTCGAGTTGACAGCATCTATTGCTTTGCATGCGTCATTCAACAGCCTCACAGGAATTACGCTTAATCGCATGGCGGTGATTCTTCATCCCTTCTCCTACGCTCTGTCCAATCACCGTAAACGTTTGTACGCTAGCATCTTGTTGGGGATCTGGTGCTCATCGATCGCGCTTGCCTACTTCTTCACCACTTCTACCGGAAAGTTGATTCAAGCGTATGTACATTCAGTCATGTTTTGTATGTTTGTTTTTTCCTACTCGTGCATTTTCTGGGAGGCAGGAAAACAGGTGCGAAAAATCTCGTCCCAAATGCAGTCGGTATCATTCAACCACCAAGCGGCAAAGCTACGAAAGGAAAGCAATGCAGCAAAGACTTCCGCTATTTTGGTGAGCACAACATTGATCTGTTTTTTTCCTGACATTGTGGTGGATTTTATGCAAATTGTGGATGAGGTGAGATTTTCTTGGGGTTTTACTCTCTTGTTTCTGAGTTCGTCGTTGAACCCGTGCATCTACGTTTGGAGAAACGAAAGGTTCCGCATGGCTCTTTGGCGGACAGTTCATTGCTTGCAAAGATTAATAAACCACGGCTCATCCACACGGGTGCATCCATTCACAGTGACAGGATCAAGAGAACCGAATAGTGTTAGTTACAAAGGAAACGATGTCACTCTTTGTAGTATAGAAAATTTGGAATAAGGAGGGCGTAAGGACCGACGTTAATTCTACTGGACATTTAATTTTGCTTTTGCCTTTGGTAAGCAGTTCCTGCGGTAAAAAGCTTCTAACTGATTCAATTTTTCATTCTCCCATGACTTTCTATTTTACGGCAAGAAGCTATCACAAAAAAAGAACATTCGAAACACTTGCAGTACGATCTCTATCGTTACCACAGAATAAAACAAGAGCCCAGGTACAGAGTTCAAACTTACTTTGTAAGAAAAAGATTATTAAATTAGCTAAACCATTAATATTAATTCTGTTGAATAGCTATACTTTTGTGTTACTATGGTTGCCTCTGTTTCAATATTTATATTTCGTAGCTATTATTTTTATTAAACAATTATTCGCCGAAGACGAAGTGATTATTGGTGAAAATTCGCCGAGACAAAGTCGAGGTGAATATTCTGGATAATCACCGAGCCTGGGGCGAATAATTGTTCTAGTATAAATACACAGGTGATTATTTCAAAACAATAAAAGAAAAAGCATTTTACAACACGAGAAAAGTTTATTTTATCAAAAGCGCGCGCACTGCTAGCAGCCATTTTGTTCGTCGAGGTGATTATCAGCTGATTATCCGAGATAGTGAACTCGCGAACCAATCAGAACGCGCAATTTTGCATAAACACCTGAGTATTTATATTAATATTCATATTTTTTAGTTTGAAAATCCTTAGTGAAGTCCCCCATCAAATCTCAAAGTGGAATTCTTTCTGTCTTGTTTTTGTGGTGTTTGAAACGATTGACCAATTAAAGCAGGATTTGTTTTACATCTTTGCATCGGCAGTGAGCGTAATTAAACTTCAGTAAAACTGAACTGAATTCATTCATGAACTGAATTCATTCCCTTGGCAACGCGTTGTTGCCCAGGGCTTATCTGTTTCAATTGATAAACTCTTAATTTTCTTTCCAAAATAGGATGTAATTTATTCCATTGAGTAAATATAAGAAAAAAAAGCGTTTGAATGTTTGACTTACCGTTAAATTACAGTCTAAATTACAACTGACGGAGGTTTTTTCGTAAGCACGTGTCCGATGGATTCTTACGGTACCCTATATAAATTCAAATTCTTTACATGGGTCTAAATGTCACGAGCTAACTGCTGATTAAGCCCTAGCTATTTACAAAAGTGTTGTTACAAACAAAAGATGACTTCAGTTACTGTTTGAAGCTATCCTTGTATATTTGATTGATTAATCGAATTAACGCTGCAATGCAGCAGAGTCCACGTCAGGACAAAAGTTTTCAGTAGCTTTCATGTTAGAGTTGTTCTTACTACCTTTAAACCACAAAAGATATCAGAGATTTCTTTTTTATATACGTCCGTTGTAATACTGGAGGCAAACATCAATATTGAAGACGAAATGACGTCAGAGGAGATAACAGAGCTTGATAAAATTATTTTCTCTCCCGTGATACAGGAACAACTCTTTCGCCGCTTATGTGATGTCTACATAAAGTCATGATAAGATACATATACGTCACACTGTGTACTGTTACCTGCTGTTACCAAATTAAACTTATTCTTTTGATGACATCAGTAAGTAAACGGAAGGCAGTTTAGAATCTCAATGATGTTAAATGTATCTTTGGAAATACCGGCATGCATGGTGTACGTATGATGAAAGACAGGCCGGCTTCCAATTAAGTGTTATAATGCCAAAAATAGCTAATAATAATAATGATAATAATAATAAACTTTATTTGAGTGTCAACTGTATTTAGCACTTAAGTACTAATTGGGGACACTGTAAAGTACAAATGAAAATCAAATCAAATCATATCAAATTAAATCAAATCAAGCATATTATCAGCACATTAAGTGGTCAGTTTTCAATGATTGAGTATGGTTATGTCAACGCTATGTCACAACTTCTATTATCCTAATCCAATCACTGCCAATGTTCCAGGGAGCAATTCTCCTTGATGAGTATCATGAACTAATTCATATGACAGAATGGAGAGTTGACGGAGCTAGATCAATTCAATATCGTTTAATAGGAAAGTTTCTAGATTCTTCTCTCTGTGTGTCTGTCTTGCAATCTGAACCAATTAACTGAAACAACAGACCCAAAGTGATGTTAAACAAGATTTTTATTTTCGTCATAATGAGTCGATGTTTAAATCGATCGCGTCCACTGTAGCTTCGTGTCTAACTCAGAGATAGTTGAATCGCAAAGCAATGTGAAAGTGTCTTAAATCACAGCTTTTAACCTAAAAAAAAGATAGATAAATCTGTAAGATCGAATAATGAAAATCGTCCATTATCTTTATCATTATCATGAGTTCTATATTAAATCCTCTATTGCATTCATTACTGAAACCATTATCATTTCCATTATCATTGTCAATAGCATTATTACTAATAAAATTTATTTATTAGTTTTTGTTACCATAATCTATAATTCTCGTGTTTAGTTCTTACTTTGTTTCCTACTGTGCCCTGGATAACATGAGAGAACGTGTTTTAAACAAACAGATAACTACTCACATTTTCGACAAGTTCTTTTGCAATCGTCTCTGAACCATGTCAAAAAACAGAAGTGTTTTTTCTCTTCACAGTCAGGGCGTTTATCGTTGCAACCTGTAAGATTAAAGCGTGACACCAATTCCTTCAGCGGGGAAAGTGTTTTCACAGTTACAACAAGTACAAAATGGTTAACTTACTTGGTGGGCGTGGGGGTGGTGTATGTTGTCCTCCACCTCCTCCTCCTCCTCCCTCTGAAAAAAATAAACGAAAAGTGATGAGATTGATTAGCAAGATATTACGTGCTTTTTACTTCTTCTGCAAATCTAAAAAATGGAGTTCCCACGATTGCCTCTTTCAGTAATCTATTTAGTTCAACTAATAGCAGTTGATTTCGCTTTAGATTTGGTATTTTAGCTTTTTAGCTTTTAGCTTTTGCAAAGATGATTTTACAGTATATTATTATCCAAAGTTGAAAAATTAGAAACCACACCGGTATGGTAAAACAAACAGTACCACAGTACAGTACTGTGCAGTAGCTTTCCATAGAATGGTCACACTGCATGGTTTGATCCACAGATGAAAAATTTAGAACCACACTGTATAGTAAAACAAACAGTACCACAGTACAGTACTGTTCAGTAGCTTTACAAAGAATGGTTACATTACATGGTTTGATCCACAGATGAAAAATTTAGAACCACACTGTATAGTAAAACAAACAGTACCACAGTACAGTACTGTTCAGTAGCTTTACAAAGAATGGTTACATTACATGGTTTGATCCACAGATGAAAACGTTAGAACCACACTGTATAGTAAAAAAACAGTACAGTACTGTTCAGTAGCTTTCTTAAACAACAACCAATAGGCTTCTCTCCATTCTAAACGTTGAGATGTAGAGCGTCTTACCTATTCTCTTCATTATCCACGGTAAGTAACTAGTGATCCGTGCAAATACAGTGTACTCTGTGGTTGGACATCCCCTCTTTCCAAAACTGACGGCCCCCTGAAGATACCACGTGTCACCCTCTTGGCAAACAAGTGGTCCACCACTGTCACCTTGGCAACCACCGGATCCGCTGACGGTTCCTTGTCCGGCGCATAAGTGGGCGCTGGCGTCGTACCGACTGTACTTTTTCTTGCAATCTTCGTGCGAAACGATTGGAATTTTAGCCTGCTGAAGAGTTTGAGCTACTGATCCACTTCCAGATAAGCGCCCCCACCCTGCAAGGTTATAATGGAAAATTATCAGTGTTAAGGGCAATTTGGGCCGCATACATCGCGTTCGTTGAAAAATTGCGCCAAACCTATGAGGGTGAATTCTTCGTGTAACTTATCAAACGCAAGGGATGGTGTTCGACCGCAGATTAAAGATTGAGAAGAACATTGAAAATACGATTTGTGGTGGGGTATTTTTACTCGGGCTACCTGCAAGGTTGGCCGAGTCTAGGTTTCGGTTTTCTATCAATCAATCAATCTATCTATTGATTACAAGGATCAGATTACAAGGAACAAGTATTGTGAGACGGGGCCTACATTTTATCGTCCTTATCCGAGAAGACTAGAAAGTCTAACCGTTTGCAAAGGCAGCACTTTCTCCTCAATCATATTTAAAGACCCTGAGTGTTGGTCCGGCTGGGGTTTGAACCCGCAACCTCCCGCACGGTAGTTCAGTGCTCTAACAACTGACCTTACTGGTCGGCGGTCTTTATAGTTATCATAACCATCTATGTAAGTAGTACCGTGTCAAACCTGAGATATAACACTGAGTTCCAGGCGCTGGATCCTCAGAAGGAAGGCAAACTGTGCCAACTTTGTCACTTAGCTCCACCGAACCTCTTAGTTCAAGCACTGCCACATCGTGCAGTAAATTTTCCATGGTGAATCCATCATGTTTGAACAGGCGATTGACTCGATACTCCTTCTGGACTGGAGTCACCTCTTTTCGTTTGTGTGCACCTAACAAAGCATTTAACAATAAAAGCATCGCTAACTCTTTAGGTCTCAATTGAGATCGGTCTGCAATTTTTCCATTGTGATATCCAATACGTATCATTAAATAACAATAATGAGAATAAAAGGAGTGTTGATAACATAATACATTCTCCTCACTGGGACTATATCAAATTTACGTGGACAGGTAAGAAGAATTGATATCTTGACTCATTACTATCACAACGTACAGAAACAAAGGGGAAATTTAGTATGTTCGTATCTGCTTGTCTTGGTTTGGTATTGAATTTCCATTGCTTTCCATTTGTGAGTAAGGCCTAATTAGGAAAAATTCTTTAAAATTGCGACTTAAATTAAATTAACGAGTCCAAGAATGGAGAGAGGTTTTTCCTAAGGTTAACTCAGTTCAAATGTAAGCTACATTGCAAATTTAATGCTATCGCGATTTCATTTAAAAAAAAATGTCTAAAACTTGGAGATGTGCCTTTGTTTAAACGAAAAATTAAAAAATTATGTAACGTTTACATCGATCAGTGTACAAGCAACCTTACCAACAACAACTGTGTACCCTCTAGGATATGGATATCTGTACACACAGTGTGCTGCTGTTACAATCCAGTTCGGTCTGATCAGGGATCCACCGCAAATATGGCGACCTCCTGAGCGTAGTGAGACCTGCCAAGGCCAGGAATGTGGTGCTGCATCCACACCGTTCACTACTCGGCTGAGGGGTGGTCGCTTCCCGCAACCTGCAACTATAATCTAGACATATTATATATGAAGAGGATGTTACATGGCCACATGGGGTTACAAATGTTCTCTTCGAGGGCTGAAAAACATTTTGCGTGTGAGCGCAGGTAGCGAGTAAAATACTCTTTAACATGAAAAGAGAAATTTCGTATCTCCAATTAGGCGTGCAATTTTGTTTTTCATTTAATATTTAGTGGTGTAGTACTGAATATTAAAATATTTAAATATTCTTTTAATATTAAAATATCAAAACAAATTGATCAAAACGCTATTCTGCTAAATCGCAGTTGCTAAAAGTTACTTCAATTACGAACGATGGACTTGCGCTCGAAACAACAATAACAACAACCATCCATTCATTTAATTTGCCACATAAAAAGAGTTTTACAATCAGGCAAAAATACTACTCAGAATAGTATAAACTAAATGAGCTGAGTAGTCAGCTCCCTTAAATCTAACGGTGGTACAAATTACATTTCCAACTCGCTTGTTAACTGAGCCATTTCTTGTGTGTATTTCGATTCCCCCCACACAGTATCAGT
Organism: Ricordea florida; assembly: GCA_949710005.1. Taxonomy (NCBI): domain Eukaryota; kingdom Metazoa; phylum Cnidaria; class Anthozoa; order Corallimorpharia; family Ricordeidae; genus Ricordea; species Ricordea florida. The sequence continues at coordinate 2,994,990 of OX453281.1, read as the reverse complement.
ACTTCGTAATACGCTCATTCTAGAAAGAATCAATACTCTGCAGCGTGAACAAGCTCTATGCTTATTCGTGGGTTCGTGGGTTTGAATCCCGTTCTAGCCATCTCCTTTTACGAGCTAAGCCCCATGGCCTAGTGCTAACATTTCAACAATACTGTGAGGGTCAATCATTGTACTGCTATACTTACCAAAACTAAAGTGAAGTTGAGACAGGGAAGCCAAGATAAATACAAACTGAAAGCTCATCTTTGAAGTCGGCTTTTTTCCTTGGGCTTTTCCATTCAACACTTTATATTTATAGCTTTTTTTAGAACACATTTTATGTTTACAGCTGTTTGCGTTTACCTAAGCTGATTCCATTTTAAAACTTGTCCTGCGAAAACGTCTTTGTTCTCCCTTGTTCTCCGTTTTCGCAGGCGGCTTAAAGAGTTAATTGCATATGATAATACAAATAGAGTAACCTCAAATTGAATCGTACTGTGCAGTTTGAAAAGGTCTTTTCAGATACCAAACAATATTAATTCTCTGTAACTCTATTTTAGTCAACACGAAACTTAACACTTGGAAACAGTGTTAACCCATGATGATCGAAACCAGTCCATATATATTGGAGTGATCGTGAATCATTTTTTTCAGGTAAGACGTTTATAATTTGACACCATATCTTATTAGATGGCAAGGTGGTCTTGCGGGGAATCGTAGCATTCTGATTGGTTTATTTTCGGTCGGCATTTTGCCATATAGACCGGTAGGGGTTTATACGGTTTAATCCTTAGTTAGTTAAAGAAACGTCTTAGTTTAAGAATAGTCTGAATCTCCCATTTCTCTTAATACAAACTAAGGTTGTAGTTTTTTCAAGAGATGGTAGTTGAGACAGCAAATAAGAGACAGAAAGTATTCTCACATCGTTTAATTCTTTTCCCACTTTTCTATCCCCTTGTACTCAATGTCAGGCGGTTAACACTAACGCTTTTTTTGATCTCAAGGATCAGTGTGAACACACTTTACAGGTTTTTGGACAATAGCGCTTCAGCCGTTTCCACGATTTGCAGAAGTGTGCCATCTGTGGGCAAGCCGGCCAGTTGTCCTTGCAGTCTGCAAGAATGAAAAGGATTGGAAGTTAAAGGTAACGCAATATAGCAGGAGCGTGGCTAGAAGTTTTCAAAGGGGGGTCACACAACACTGTGTCACACCCAGGGTACTTACCAGATTGGCATGTCGACATCCGCGCCGTGTTTTACTAAAAGTGACATTTTTTTTCGGATGAGCAGTGAGCTTGGGGGAGGGACAAGCCTACAAAACAGCTGCAGAGATGAGTTACGTTCCACCAGGAGCCCATGATCGGGAGCGTTCCTCTCCCATATCAGCCCGGCACAGTAGTAGATGGTCCTATTTTTAACTTTTATTTCCCGGCAAAGAAAACAAATATACTATTATAACGACCAATCAAATTGCGCTACGTACATGCCAATTTCTACTGTCGCTTTTATAATGGCCGATGAGTTCTAAAGATAACCACATCTGCTACTGTGCTGGGGACGCCTCCCAATACATAGGAACTCTCCTGGTGATGAGCTCCTGGTTCCACTTAACATAAATTACTCTATTTTAGTCTCACTGCTCATCAGTCAAAATATCTCACAAAGGGGGAGGGGGATCACGGGCACCCCACACCTCCCCCCACAGCTACGCCCCTGATATAGGGCTTTCTTGTATGAATTATCCGGTGCAAGATATTCTGGCTTGTCACGCAACGTTTAGTGGTCGAGAAGCGTTGCGTGACAAGGCAGAAAACGGCTGCGAAGGAGACTAGGTCCGAAAAGGAAATAAAGCACTGTGGCTGCCTGAGAGCGAGGTCAGAATTATCTTCTATGAATCACTGACGTGGACCGCCACAAGACAATTCTATCGACTGTCTTGGGTTCAACTGATTCTTTCCGTTTTCAGGATATCCTTCAGAATTCAACTTGAACAGGAATTTTTGAAAGTAAACTCAGGACCATTCTACAGAAATCGATTTCTGGTAACAATACATCAGGACATGGTTAGGTGCAAGAAATAATCAGTTATTTATCCTTGAACAATTTATTTTTTTAGTAGTTACTTTGACATCCAAAACTTATGTTGATATTTTTCCTCACCGGGTGGTGGTGAGGGTTTCACGGTTGTCTGTGGTCCGGGTGGTGGTGTTGGCGTATTTTGTCCACCTCCTCCTCCTCCTCCCTCCCCTGTAGAAGAAAAGCGTTACAGGTAAAGCTAGGTCAACAGGGAGTTAATAGGGACCTTTAGCAAGGACGACGCCGACGTCAACGAGAACGACTACGAAAAACATAAATTCGCATTACTGCAATGAAATTGCAATTATTCCAACACATTCTCCATGTGAAATTCATGCCAACTGACCAGGAATTTAACTTGCATGAACGGCGTTGATGTTTATCGAGTAAATTGAACATTTCTCTACTTGTGCTCACGTCCTCCACAGAACTTTAAATTTGGTCATTTCAGGTCGTTGTTTTGGAAAGAACGGCAACGAAATGTACCAAAATGCAAAACGCACGTGCGGGGCGTGCAGAGCCATCCTTTTTCTCATTATGCTTATTGTTTTCTTGGCGTTCTCTTTCTGGTCGACGTCGTCCTTGCTTAAGGTCCCTAATGCAAGAACGACCACGTCAAGGACGTACGTTCGAAAAAACGGATTTGTTTTTCTCCTGTACTAATGGCGGCAGTTTCATTTTCTTTCCAAAACTTTTCAAACCGCCGATTTTTCCAACTTAACTCGTTTACAGTTCATTACAATTTTTTCTCGGCAATTTTGTCGTCATGCACTCGCGTCTTCCAAAAAACCTGAAAAATGGTCATTTCACGTTGTTGTTTTTCAGATGACGGCAAAGAAATCCACCAGGCTGTATATTGCACGTGCAGTTTCATTGTTTCGTACATGAACGCTATTGTTTGGTTACGGTGTAGTCGACGGCGTCGTCGTGTTTTGCTTAAGGTCCCAAATATGGCGTCAGCACCAAGCCCGAAATGGCGTGCGAGCTTATCATTTTTACTCCTCTGCTTTAATTTTGTGGAGAAGGTAAAGTGCATCAATTGTGTTTTAGAACAGAACGTGCATATTGTGCTGTTAATGATTTTATGCTAGTAGTGTACCGTACTACTTGTAGTGCAAATGTGGTTACTTGGGTATAATGCTGTATGAATTATGTGTGCCAAGTGTGACTTCAACAATCAAAACCGTGAAGAAGAAAAACATACTTGGTGCGAGACGTTTTAACAAATCCCTCATCGAAGCGTTGCAGGGACACAGCAATCGCAAAGAGACTTTCGACCGAGAGGATATTGATCACTGTCCAAAAGGATATTTTTACTGGCTGAGAGAATACTGATTACTGACGGAGAGAATATTGCTGATTATTGACTGAGGGAATATTCATTACTGACTGAGAGAATATTCATAACTGATTGAGAGAATATTCATTACTGACTGAGAAAATTAATATTGATTCTTGACCGAGAGAATATAGATTACTGACGAGAGGATATTGATCACTGTCCAAAAGGATATTTTTACTGGCTGAGAGAATACTGATTACTGACGGAGAGAATATTGCTGATTATTGACTGAGAGAATATTCATTACTGACTGAGAAAATTAATATTAATTCTTGACCGAGAGAATATAGATTACTGACGAGAGGATATTGATTATCTGTAATTCAAAAGGCGTAAACCAGATAAAAAGTGTCCGCTTACCTATCTTCTTGAGAATCCAGGACTTATAAGTGGTAATGCGTGTGAACACGGTGTAGTGGGTAGTCGGGCAGTTACTCATACCGAAGCTAACTGCACCGTGAAGATACCACGTGCCACCCATTTCACAGACCAGGGGTCCCCCACTGTCGCCGTTACACGCCCCAGAAGCCCCAGATCTGCCCTCCCCGGCGCATAAGTGGGCACGTCTATCAATAGAACCGTACTTTCTCTTGCAGTCACTGTGTGAAACCAGAGGAAGTTTGGCTTGTTGGAGAATGTCCGCGGCTGGTCCGCTGCCGTAAATACGACCCCATCCTATGTAAAAAAAATCGTAAGTTTGGTTTGTTTAAAGCAGTGTTTAATAAATTAGAATGGTCACACTGCATGGTTTAACCAAGAGATGAAAGCGTTAGCCACACTGTATAGTAAAACAAACAGTACCACAATACAGTACTGTTCAGTAGCTTTACAAAGAATAAGTCACTCCACATTGTTTGATCCCGACAGATTGAAAAGATAGAAACACACTGTATAGTAAAACAAACAGTACCACAGTACAGTACTGTTCAGTAGCTTTACAAAGAATAAGGCACTCCACATTGTTTGATCCACAGATGAAAAAGATAGAACCACACTGTATAGTAAAACAAACAGAACCACAGTACAGTACTGTTCAGTAGCTTTACAAAGAATGTTCACTCTGCATGGTTTGATCCACAGATGAAAAAGATAGAACCGCACTGTATAGTAAAACAAACGGTATCACAGTACAGTACTGTTCAGTAGCTTTCCAAAGAATGGTTACATTGCACGGTTTGATCCACAAATGAAAAAGATAGAACCGCACTGTATAGTAAAACAAACAGTATTACAGTACAGTACTGCCAAAAAAAATGGCTTATTAGACTGCATGATTGATTCAGCGTCCGGATCCGCCGTAGCTTATTAAGAGCTTATGGTATGTGCAAACGCCATTTTTCTCGTTTTCTTTACAAACCTGTTATATAGCACTCGGAGTTCATATCAGCATCCTTGTCAGGGAGGCACACTGTAGTAACCTTAGAGCTGAGTTTCACAGGTCGTTCCAGCTGAAGGACTGCAATGTCGTGTTTCGCGTTCTGCAAGGTAAACCTCCTGTGTTTGTGTAGGGTTATAGCCCTAAACGTCTGTTGAACAGATGTCGTTCCTAGTCGTCTGTGTCCTCCTAAAGAAGGAAGTAATTATTACGAATTTCAAAAATTAAAAAATATCGACCTCTTGAGAGTAACTCAGTGAAGTACGGGGATCAATGTAAGTATCTGGTCAACTGTGCTCCTACCCCTCCCCTAACCCAATATGTTATGATAAGTTATAAAGTTAGCGTTAACCTTGGGTTAGGGGAGGGGTAGGTGCACAGTATGCCCAGATACATTGATCCAAGTAAGAAAACGAATGGAGAACTGATCTGACAAATGACGAAAAACCGGTTGATTAAGCAAGGTAAAAATCCCGTTCTACTTTAAATAGTGCGATGATTAAATATCGAAGAATTTACATTAGAGGTGACGTTCATCCTACCCATTATTTGAAGTTTACCTCGCTTGATAAAACTCTTGGTAACAATTTTAGTATTAATAAAGGTAATGATTAATCCAGTAAAAAGTCATTAAATAAAAGGTAATGATTATGATGCGAAAATAATATCGATAATATTGATTAATGTGATGATGGTAATGATGATGATACCTAAGTAAACGGAGTTGATCAATACTGACGCCATGGATTATGGAGTATTTAGCAGGCTCACGTTGGGTTTAGATGTGGAGTATATTTAAAGGAACAGACTTCATATACACGTCAAGAAGGCTCCGGTTCTAAGGACTAACTATTATGAACAGGCACATGGTTGTTCAAATCCCCGACAACGTCTTGGCCCAGAAAAAGCGATAGTAAAATCACTTTTGGGTGAAGCATTCATTCTATAAATCTGATGGTTAGAAACGTGTTTGTTAACTTACTGCAGTGTGAATTGCTGAGCCTTTAACTAAGAAATACACAGCATATAAACTCTGGTCAAATTGGTCAGGGATCAACCGCAACACAAGGGCGCCTTTTAAAGTTCAACTTTGGGTTTGTATAGACGCGCGGAATCTTACCAACAACAACAGTGTATCCACTTGGGTTGGAGTTCCCATACACACAGTGAGCTGCTGTGACTATCCAGTCAGATATGATGAGGGATCCACCGCAGATGTGTCTTCCATTTACCCGCAGGGAGATCTGCCATGGCCAGGAATGCTTGGCAGCGTCCACTCCATTCACCACTCTGGTCTGAAAAGGGCGTTTCCCGCAACCTATCAAAAAGGCAAAACGCTTCATCATGGTGCGCTATACGGATTTCAAAGGTATTGCAAGCTTTTTAGTATTTATTTCCAGTTAACTTGCTAATAGAGTACACGTTAAAATGCACTTGTTACAACATCTCTTACAATCATAAAGAAGAGTTCTCCACAATCACAGGGAAAATAAAAACTAATGAAATTAATTAGATAGGTGCAAAATTTCTGATCACACTGAATACTTTTTTGGCCTTTTAATCCCAGATTTTCGCAACGCAAAGAAAGGACAAAAACTCACCTTCAACACTCCAAGGGGCGACACACAGTAGAGCAATTCCAATCAAGAACATCATCTTGTAAGGCAAGTATGATTCTCCGTTTTATACGACGGTTCTTATATTCTTTCTTGTCTCTTTTCATCTCTTGACACCTGCAGAAGTTTACTAAAGCTGAATCTACTCGACTCGGCTGTGTTTTTAGTCTCTTTAAATACCAATTCAATTTTATTCGCACGCATTCAAAATACAGTAATTTTTTTTATGGTAAGAAAACAAACATGCAGAGAGCATATTTAAGTCGTTTTTCCTTCTCAGTAGGGAAGAAGTGCGTAGTGGCCAAATAAACAAAGCTTTTGTGTTGGCCCGCTACCACAGTGCAGTTACAAAAATGTTAACGTATTTAAAAACTTGCCAAAAATCTGTTGTGGCTTAGGTTTTGCTGACGTTCGAATCTCGACCCAGGCTACGCAAATAGTTCATGAAAAGTTTGAAAATCTTTTCATGCGAGAATTGTTGACGTTCAGTCGATTGCGCAACGCAGGTGGTTCTCAACCAAAAGTGAAGTCGGTTTACTTTGTTCTGAAAGCATCTATTATACAGCAGCGATCTCTTTATTGTAGAAATTGTTAAGATCAATAACCCGATTGAATATACAGAGCTTGAGGTGACGGCTTATAAATTCATTTCACATGTTTATTCAAAAACGAAGACAAGGTAGAAGATTTGTTTCTTCGTGTATGTGAACCAGGCCTATGTAGCAATGGCAGATCGCTTTGGTTGCATGGTTTAGTTTCAAGGTACTCGAAGTCAAGCTGTGCTGCAACTAAATTATCAAGAAAAGGCTGGCGCAGATTCTGAAATATGAGGAGGGTACCAAGGTCCTAAGTGTCCACAAAAAACGTGAATTTAATTTTTTGTCACAGTTTTTAGCCCTTTCATTCTTAAGATCATTGTAGCACTTCTTCTTTGTAAATGCCCTGTATTTGACTATATGTCAGTTAAGAGAGTGTGATATTGGACCAGTTCATCATCTTTGGTTGGATTATTTTCCCAATTTTTATTAGTTACATGCTTTACAATTTAATTGCCACGAGAAGTTCCACATTAGTCATTTCTTGAAGTGAAAGGGTTAAAATACCCTGAAGTGAAAGGGCTAAAATACCCTAGTTGATGCAAGAAGTATCTTAGCTTCTTCTTCTTTCGTCGCCGAGTTTTTGGACTGTCGGATGCAATTGAATTCTATTTACTTATTGAGCTTTTCGTGTTTGCCTCATATGTAGATACTTAAGTTTCTTTCATTTTTACGCAGATAGAATTAGGAGAAGTGTCGAAAATGGGCAGACTATATTCTAGTCGCAATGAAAGAAAATGAAAACTAATCTTCCTCCCCCTACCTTGTTTGCATTCACTCCCCCCTCCCCCAAAAAAAGAGAGTTGAAAGAGTAAAGTCAAGTTGTTCTGCCACTTTCAGACGTCCGTTAAACAATTTCTGTTATGAGTTTTATATCCGGCTGGCGTTTACTGATCAGGCAACTGAATGTTTACTTTAGAAAGGTCTTTATAAAGCATTTGCAACAATCTAGCTATTGCTCTAATAACCTGGAAGAAAAGTTATATCAACCCACCAGCAAATTGTTAAGACGCCCCAAAATTGCTTATTACGTACGGACGTTAAAATTGATGTGGTGGGTTAGCTACCTGATGTATTAATTTCGTTTGTAATAAAAGTGTGGTAGAAAAGGCTTTTGTAAAGCCGCACAATACAATATCAACCGAAAAAATTTCAATAAACATAGTCGCACAACAAACTTTTGAAATGTTTTGGGGATAGTTTCTAAAGAAACTGGTGCTACGTCCGTGGGGAATTGAAGCACAAGAAATTGGGATAATCAAACGAATTGATAAAGTAAGTTATACCACCGTAAGGTAAAAGGGAGGTGCTGACGTTTCGAGTGTTAGCCCTTCGTCGGAGCGAATGAAAAGGAATGAAGAAAGTAAACCATAAAAGGTTTCCATACCATCTAAATTCACTTATTTTCTTTCCTTCTGCCAACTGAAGCAACCAGAAGTGAATACGTGATTGAGTTTGTTCAATTCTTTGCTTACTGAAGTTTATTTTTAATACGGGGATTTTTTGTCACCTTTTCCACATTCGTCTCTGGTCATGCTTGTTTCATAGCTGTGTAGGAAGCATACATATGGACCGTATGCAAATCGTCAGGACTTTTTCAAACATTTCGTTAGTAGACTTCATAGGGGAAATATTTCATTTGAAGGGAGAAGTTGGGTACTGTAAAACGACACACAGTTGGGAGAAACAGTAAACGTAAACAGCGGCTTACCTCAAACTTAGCTCAAACGTTAAAGGGGTTTTCCTTAAGAGGAGCTTAGTCTGATATAGTATTTCTCGGAAAAAAAAAATTGGAAAAAAATCCGCCATTTTTGTAGGGGAAGTGCCTGCTATTGTAGTCAGCGGTTGGGCGAGTAACAATAATTATGTCGTGTAATCTTTAAAGTTAAACATGGCGGACGTTTTGTGTTGGGAGTTGAAAATGCCTTCCTTTCCGGTCATTCAGTCTCTTTTGATTATCTTTCGTGGTAGAGACGAAAATGGTATCGCACGGTATTTTTTTTCTCATCGTCTTCACGCTGGAAAAATATCGTTGGTTCTGGAACAATTGGATATCAAGCTCATTTTCGATGTTGGGTGATCTAGAAAACATGTAAGTTAAACATAATGCCTACACGTATTTCCCTTAATTTTCATCTCATCGCATCACCAAAGTGCTTATTGCAGTATAGTTTGTTTTAAAAAGTGCTACCACACATGCAAATGCGATGTTGCTGGGCAGTCAGCCAGATTTTTGGCATGTTTACACGAGATCTCCTTAATTTTGAAACATAAAGGTTTTAGCATGGTTTTGAAGGGGTAAAATATGAATTGGGATTGGTCGGGTTTTGCCCAGGGGTGGGGGTTGGGAGGGGGGTGGGACTTTTTCCGAATAATTTCTGCCAGTGGGAGTTGGATTTCAACACTGGGAACTAGAAGTGGGATTTGGAAAAAAATGGGCTGGATAATGAAATTGGTACCCCCCTGCTGGATCCCGTTATAGCTCAATACAGTGTCTGATTTTAAGGCCTCTTTCCACAGAGAGTGATTGGCTTTATAAAAAAGGGCACACGATTATATGGATGTGTACAGGTTTTGGCAGAGATTCACCAATTATAATGTAATAAGACGAGAGGGTGTACTATTTGGTTTGAAATCATATGAAAATTGGACAAACCTTAGAAGATAACAAGTATTGTGGGGATAGTTTCTAAAGAAACTGGTGCTGCGTCGGTGGGAAATTGAAACACAAGAAATTGGATAAATCAAACGAGTTGATTAAGTAAGTTATACCACCGTAAGGTGAATGGGAGGTGCTGACGTTTCGAGCGTTAGCCCTTCGTCGGAGCGAATGAGAGGATTGTGGGTTACGTACAATTTATATAGAGAAGTTTGGAGCCATGCTATTGGTGGAACCATAGCATTGTGTGAATGGAAGTGAATAAATTAGATGAATGATTAAATGAATGAGAAACGTTCGTTGATACCGTGGGGATTAAGAGAACCGAGTTGGAAGATAAACTTCTGTTCTAAGTTTTTACGGCTTTCCTTACCTTAGAAGAGTCTGGTTCATTGAATAAGTTGACAAAGCAGGTTTTGTCAACATAGGATTTAATGGGTGCTCATGGTCACGGTTCGGAGCGTACGTTTTTCATCAGAGCAAATGAAACTAACTCCTTTTACTGTCTCATATACTTACTGACTACAAGTCGATATTTGATTAGTGGACAATATATATATTATTAGCAGTTGTGACCAACCCAGTTATTCCTTGTAAGTGAGCATGTGGTTGGTCAGCATTCTCCTCATCAATGCTGGCTATCTTATTTGCAAGTCTTCCATCCCACTTTTTCTCTTTCTCTATGGTATTATCCACCTCACCAAAAAACTGCAAAATGATTTTAAGTTCTCCTTAACCAGTTTTCTTCTTATACTGTTTTCCACTTACATCATATGCACATATGTGCGCTCCTGTAGTGAAAGAGGTAATGAATACAGACACAAATGGCACAAGATAATGAAGGCATGATTAGGATTATAGTGATGCTCATATGCAGTATTAATACCAACAATAATAGCAATGTTAGTAAACACATATTGATTTCCTTTAGTATATTAGACCAAGGTCTCCTAACTGTTCAAGTTATCAAAGGATCCTATTAAAATAATACTAGAATTAGATACTTAGAATGGGTACAGGGTAACAGTATAAATTATATGAACAATGGAAAGTGAACAATGGCCAATGAAAATCCAGTTAGGAAAAACAGATTGCATAAAGCCCTAAAAGAAGCTAGAAAATGTGGCTATGACTGCATGGTAGAAATAACACCAAAATGCAACGAAAGGTAACTGTACTTATGTGAAAAGAATATATCCATCTAGGATATCTTAAAGGTCGCTCTGGATGTAGAATAGTGCCTAATGTTAACAAGGAAGTAGTCAGTGAGCAAATGTTAGCTTTTAATCTTGGCATAAAAAGGTCTACAAACCACCTTGGAATCTGTCATTCACAGGCATATTTAGCATACTTTACATGCACAACACAGATGCAATGAAAGATATGATTGCTCAGTGCAGGTGAGCAAAGAGCAACATTCAGTAAAATTGGTGGCAAAAACAGAGAAGAAAATGTGAACCCACGTACTGACAGTTGAGCATGTTTGAAATCTGTCAACCTGGTAAGGATTAATGAAATGTCGCAAGACGTTTGATTGATTAAATAAGCGCCAGGGCGAAATACCAGTTTGTTTATAATCGCCAAGGAGGCGGGTGGAATCTTTCACACTATGAATCAACAAGTGGTCTGTCCTCATGTACCAGAACACGAGGGAATAACCGTTGTATTTTCTTTGTTTAGGAGTTATTGTTTAGCTCTAAAATGTATTGTTTGGTTTCTTGTATCGGTTCTTGTGTAACGTTACACGAAGACAGAGCCCAGCAAGTTGTCGGATATTCGTGACAACTGCCCAAGTGACTGCAGGTAGTCCTGAGAAAAAAGACGAGTTAACATGAACGTTGCAAGTGTTGTTTTCAATGCGATGTGATAAGTTAAACCTAAGGGTTGACAAGCTTCGAAATTAACTACATCTCATTAACTGAATAGAAACATCAAACAGCAAATTAGTTCTTGAAACGCTTCTCTCTTTGAGGCGCTTCGCTTTGTCTGAGATGTTGTGGAATTTTACAGTAGCAACAATAGATTGGCCACTCCCTGGCTATAATAGCAACTGACCGTTCGCGGGTTTACCTCGGTGTAAAGCCCTGTGAAGTTTTTTTTCTTTCTGCACTATTATTTTCCTAGTCTCTTCTTTATGTCTCCTTTTCTTTGTTCTACGTCACTCGTGAACGTAACAGGTTTTTACACCGAAGATAAGGCGGCCGTTCGCTCCGTCGAGATATTGTTTCTTTGCATCTTAGAATTCGCTTGCATAATCACTCTTAATATGGCTCTAAAAAGAAATGAAGTTTACTGCTTAACGGTGCGTGCTGCATTGTTTTGTTTTCTTGCGCATTAGTGACAAGCGAATAAGCCATCTGCGTGGGCGAGTTGTCCAACTCTAGAATAAGTTTACCTCAGGGGAAACCATTTGTCAATAAGGATGACATTAGATCAAAACTTTTTTACTATATTTCCATTACTGCTCCTTCGGTGCCTGTATCGAAAAACACAAAAACATCCCCGTGTTAAGGTCGCACGAGATAGCGGAAACAGGACTGGAGAAACCCTTACGGTCTGGCGCGTGGCCCCGCTCGGAGCTCAACCAGCTCGCAGCCGCTAGCTACAGGATGGAAAAATACCAGGAGGAAATAAGAATTAGAAACAACAGGGGTCTTATAATGACTAGCGGACCTCCCGCTCAGTCAATAAGTAAATTTATCATTTCTCTATGATGTCATTTTGCCATTTAAGTGCACGCAACTTATGCCAGCGTATTACACTGCACTCTAACGTATTACACTGCACTCTAACGTATTACACTGCACTCTAACGTATTACACTGCACTCTAACGTATTACACTGCACTCTAACGTATTACACTGCACTCTAACGTATTACACTGCACTCTACTGAACGCATTACACTGCACTCTAACGTATTACACCTTTCTAGAGGAGGACAAGAAACAAAAATGTTAGGACTGGACGAACCAAATTTCGACTTTTTTTACAGCTTTCAAACTTGACTTTCTGGACGACGAACTTTTTCAAGTTGAGCTTTAAGGAAACTTTGATTTTGAACATAGCTTTCGCGTTCGCTAGAACCTTTTTGCGGAGTGTTTCTTAAAACTAATTTCAGTCTTTCTAAGAAGGAATAAATGAAAAATCTGACAAGACGGAAAGTTATTTTGGTCAAGCGCCAAGTCTCAAGAACCTGTTATTCGTGACTCGTTTTATCCAATCAAATTAATCGAATTTTACTGGCTTTTGTTTTGTCATGTTCATGTAGCTCAAGCCCGCGGTATTAAGAATGAGAAAGTTGAGATTCTGGAAACTAGTTCCTGTTTCTATATTCCACATTTGGTGAAGTCAACCGAATGCAATGTCGAGGACATTTAACATTTGTTTTGGAAATTCCTTCTCGAACAAATTAAAACTGACTATAATGAGCTAAGCAGTGCGAGGGAAGAAATTTTTTTTTTCAGTCGGCCGAAACGAAATTAAAACTGCTAAACTTTTGTCCAATTAAAGGTGAAAATGCACGAAGACTCTTGCAAACTTATTTGTAGGCTCTTCGATGAATAGTTGACAAACTCTTGCGTTAAATATAATAACTTAGAGTCTTTTGCATAAGATTCTTGCGTTTTTGTTCGTAGATCTCATGTTCCAGGCAAAAAAGTGGATTGTTCTTTATCTAACAGCTTATGGGGGCAACTTAAGAGAAATAGATGCTAAGATCAAAATTTTTCACGTATTTGAAGCGATATTTGGGGATTCCAACTCGTGACGATGATCGTTAGGCCAATGCTGTGCCTTTATAGTGGCATAGCTCCAATCACAGTGAAGGACTTAGGATATTTTGCCCGCTCGCGGAATCAAACTCAGTATGATGTTCGACTCCGATTTGATAGAACATGAACATAATCGACAACTGTGCTTATATTAAAAGTCTGTAGCAACATTTTGAAGTTATTTTGGCCATATATGTGTTATATTCACTTCTGGTATTAAAATTGTGTCTCGTAATTGCAAGAAGAGAAAGTGAACAGAAGTAAACGAGGCACTGAAAATACAACAGATACGTACAGGTATGAAAACTCGCTCATGGAAGAAGACTAAACTTAACTCTTGATCTTAGTTATCTGCAAACTCTCTGATTTTCCTGTGCAGTATAACACGGGTGTTCCTCTTTCTAAGTTTGTTAAAGTTATGGCTTTCATCGCTGTCAAAGTTTACCAGCAGCGCAGAGTTCATCTCGAAGGATAGATCAAAGAGTCTAATTTTCTCTCCTAGAAAAGAACAGAGCGGAATCTTCGCTATGCAAAACTTAATTAGTTTAAGTGACAGAAAACACTCAAACACCATTAGTAAAACAGGATGTGTAGGCAAGGTTTTGTGAGATGCTTTGAGGTTGTAGGTACCGTAAGTGTTAGATCTGGAGAATCCGAGAGAGTGCAATTAATATCGAAAAAATTATTCTGTCGTGAAAGAAGGTTGAAATCATGCCAAGACACGTCCTCCCCCAGAATGTTCCTGTGTAAGCCAGTTTTTTCTTTTTGATTGATGCGCAATCATGTCAAACGCCCCGCTAAGACCCAAAATCCCTGCTCCTTGGATAGTACCCCTTGACAATTTTTTACCCTTTTCTGCTGAAAGCAGGTATAGAACGTGGGTTTTGCTAAGACAAAACAGAAAGAAATGGTGGCATCTGATGCATTTTGGCCAAAGAGCCAGTTTATGTGCAAAACCATTTGTTGTTATGTCTCTTCTTGGAGCTTTGACCCCAGAATAATTTTTGCAGTGGTTTGCTCTTCTAGTTACGTCTTGACATATTTAATTTGTTCACGCTTCTGTTGGTTCTTTTGAGGAAAACATGTATGATCCCTTGTTGATGAAACTCGAAAGCAATAGCATCGACAATGTAATCTTGTTGAAGCATGCCGAACTGAGTTGCTAATAAACTGTGCCGAACATTATTTAGGATATGCTTGGCTGAGTTTTGTTATGCAAAATGTACATTACGGCTCTGTAAAGTATTATTCTAATATTTATTGCTCAAACCTCATGAAAATTTTCGAGGTGGAGCATAGCGTTTTGACTTGCTACAAGTCGACATCGACATACGCAACCAGGACTAAGTCAAAGCCGAAGTTAAAGCTAAAAGAAAAAAAAACAAAAGAAAACAGGCTAACAGCCAGTGCCACAAGCCCGAGGTATTTAAACACATCTTCAAACCTTTTTTTGACCTGTTATTGCCCGTTGTCTTGTGTTATTTGTTTCTGAGCAGACGTAGAGTGAATGCCAATAATGGTTTTAGCATTTGCCCATCTTATTATAATAGTGGACATAAATATAGACATAGTAACATGTGCATAGACCGAGAAACAAGCATTGCAGTCCACTACTTAGTTATATACTCGTTTTCTTCCAGCGATGCCGTTGGTGGCTTTGCCAAATGCGCCGGCATTCCGGTTTTGCAGAAGAATTCTCTCCTTGTGGTGTGCATTGATGGTCTATTTGTCTTGGCAAGGTAATGCTTCTTTTCTTTTACTGAATTTACTTTCTGTTTTGACCTGATGTTTGCACTGTTAGTGATAGAACCGAGAGTAACCAGACGTTGTTTGCATTCCTCTGTATTTTGTTTATTCACAAAAATAGAGTTGCGCACTTTATTCAGAATTCAAAAACATGAAAAGTAGAGTACATTCTTATTGCATTCAAGAAAGACACAGCTAAAACCATTGGTGAAGTTTTGAAAATTAATATTGGTGGTATTTTTCATGACGATAACCAACCATCTTCCTCGTCAAGCTTATTGCATTGTCATGCTTGAAACATTGGTTAATCATAAAAGAATAAAAAAAAATATTTAGAGATCTTAACAGCATTAATCAAGCATGTCAATTTTCGCTTATCATGAAAAATAGAACGCTTTTGTTGACAGTTGGAATGTATGGGTAGCAGGGAGCATTCTAAGTGCTTTTGTTTTCAGCAAAACGTAACTAGACTGGACAAAAGACTTTCATCGACCAATGTCTTTATAACTCCTGAAATATTCATGTTTAAATAAATATTCCTACATTTTCATAGGATATTGAGTTTAAACCAGATGCTTGCATTCTATAAAGCCCAACCTGAGAAAAGAGAACTCAATAATAATTCAAAATAAATTAAGTATGGAGTCTATCCTCTAAATGTCCTAAAGTTAATTTTCGCTTATCATGAAAAGTAGAAGGCTTTTGTTGACAGTTGAAATGTATGGGTAGCAGTGAGCATTCTAAGTGCTTTTTTTGATTTCCAGCAAAACGTAACTAGACTGGGCAGATGTCTTTATAACCCCTGAAACATTCCTGTTTACATAACGTAATGATAGGATATTGAGTTTAAACTAGATGCTTGCATTCTATAAAGCCCAAGCTGAGAAAAGAGAACTCAGTAATAATGCAAAATAAATTAAGTATAGAGTTTATTCTCTAAATGTCCTGGAGTCAAGTTCATGTACTGGATAAAGTGAAGTGTGTCTACTTCAAAAGAAAACAAACGGTAAAGTCACGAAATCTTATGATTCAGTAAAAACAAATTCTAACTGTGTTATTTTTTGTTATATTGTCGTGTGGTTCGGTTTCCTGTATCGAACAGAAGGAAATATTTGTCGGTCTACTTAGAATGAAATATTTGCCTTGATCTCACCGGCATTCCATGCATTGGCTTGTCAGCGACGAGAGAAATTCGGATTCTATCAAAGCAGTCAGTGTTAGCTGTACTCTATTATAACAGATAAACAGGAATAGGAACTGTTCTGTGGCTTTAAAATGAATGTTTGCACTGCATGGTTTGATGCACAAAATGAAAAAGTTAGAACCGCACTTTATAGTAAAACGAACGGTATCAGAGTACCGTACAGTTCAATAGCTTTCCAAAGAATGGTCACACAATATGGTTTGATTCACAGATCAGGGCTTCGCATAGATCACGGGGCAAAAAAGTCAAATTTCGCGAATTTTCAGTGACAAATTCGCGGAAAAACAGCCGATTTCGCGGGAGTTTTGGGAAGCAAATATCGCTAAAAAACTATCGTATCAAGAAAAGCGGACTACTAAGTGATTAGTTCAGTGATAATTTTGACCTTATATGGTGATTTTTTGACAATGGCGGCAACAGCTCCAAAATGCCCTGGGGAGCTTATGAACTTTCCGATCAACATACGAGCGGGAAATTCAAATCATCGGAAAGACTGAACTTAAGACAAATTTTCCCCAGGGGAGGTGGCAGTGGAAGATTTTTCCGTTGCAAGTTGGCTACCGTGGGATGCGCGGTAGGGACAATGGTTGCTCTCATTAACGGTTGATCGACAATGTTTGATTAGTTGTTGGTTGAAACTGATCGAAGCAGAACCAAATTTTAGAGCATTCAAATTTCGCCCCATAAACAGCTTAAGATCTTAGTTTGTAACATTCAACTCCTGCAAAATTACCTGAATTAACTCTTCTTGCAATTTACTTTTTCGCTCTTATTAGCGGCTTGTTTCACTTGCGCTTTGGGCGCGCTCTGCGAAATTCGGGAACAGTTTATATTCAACTTTGATTATTTAACAATTATTCACCGAAGTGGAGGTGAACAGTGGTGGATCGCGGCGAGGTAAATATCCACCGCTTTCACCGTTACTGACGTGAATAATTGTTTAAGTATATACCACCCAAGCTGAATAATCAGCGGACCAAAACATTACTCTCGGTACCCAAAGCGACACTCGAAGCCATTTTGTTTCTCTTCGGTTGCTCGGAGGTGAATAATACTTTGCTAACACCTCTGAGTGAGCGCGCGGAAAGCACTAAAAAGTCTCAGAGAACGCGCGAGGCGAAATGTTGTTTTGTAAACACCAATAAGTTAGTGTTGTTAATAGGACAATCACATGACTTTTGGAGGGCATATAGTTTATTTGTGTCCCGAGTAGCATTATTTGCGCCCGAGCGCGAAGCGCAAGGGCGCAAATAATGCTTCGAGGGACACAAATAAACTATATGACCGACAAAAGTCATGCGATTATCATTATTATCAATACACAAGGCCAAATCGTACAAATTCATTTAATAAGAAAAATTGTTTAACAGAAATGTAGCATGAAACTATGGTATGGAAAGTTGTTGCTACAATACGATCAGCTAAACAAGAGCCAAATAAAATTCCTTTTTGTTTACAATAAAATGTCAAATATAATCTAGTTTTAAAAAAAGATTGGTAACAATGATTAGCAAAAAGACAGTTTATATTTAAAAAAATAATAGTCTTCCCGTTCACAGGCAATGGACTCAGCTGCAGGGCCGTTAATGCATTAACGGCCCGCTAGGAGTCATTTGCGGCCCGCAAAGCGCGTGTTTTCAAGAGGGCGGTTTTCAATTTGGCCGCGTATCTTGATAATAATTGGTATTCTTTTAAAACTTTGAATAGATTTTAATGAACGTGTATTCACGCCGCGCGCAGTTTTATGAAACAAACGACTTCCTTTGTTACGTGTCGCGCCCAACGAAAAACCTTTTATGAGAGAGAGAAACAATCCAGATTGTTTCTTGCGATCGAAAACAATCTAAAATCATTCAAATGAATAGCAACAATAGCGTTGCTTTACAAAACTTGGAGTCATTTACACTCCATT
The DNA here is from genome assembly GCA_949710005.1 of Ricordea florida. Taxonomy (NCBI): domain Eukaryota; kingdom Metazoa; phylum Cnidaria; class Anthozoa; order Corallimorpharia; family Ricordeidae; genus Ricordea; species Ricordea florida. The sequence continues at coordinate 2,976,714 of OX453281.1, read as the reverse complement.
GACTACGAGTTGCTTTGATTAACATAACCTGACAATAGTGATTCGGTTAAATTGGCACTCAGGCAGTGATATAAAAGACCTGCTAAAAAACACAGATGATAAATCCAGCTTCACTTCTGCTAGAAGAATGTTCTCAAAGTTTAAAGTCGCAACTCCGCCGAACGCGTATCATTACCAATTACCAATTGTGGAAGTGTATGAAGCTGAAATTAGGAAACTTCGTTGCGAAAACGAATTGTTAAAAGTTCAGGTCGTTCAACTGAACGAGGTTCTGGCCCAGCTGCAACTACAACAAGCGGAAAAAGCGCCATTCAGATCGACGGAAAAAGAGTTTTTCCAGTTGACTAAGTCGGCGAGAAACACTAAAAAACGCAAGATTAGAGCGTTGGTACTCCAGTCAGTTCAAGGACTCGAGGAGTTTTTCCCAGTTGAGGTATGTTCATTTTCGTCTTATTTTATACAGTTGTGAATGATTCACATTTTCACATTATTCTTACGTACTTTCGCAATTTAACAATAGTAAGGAGCTTTCTGATTTTGCTAAGAAACATGCATTTTAACGGTCCGGACTTGCACGCAAACTTCAACGAATGAATAACAAACCCATCTGGAAACGGTGTTCAAAGTGGAGAAATTTGAACACGGATTGTTGTGAAAGATGAATATTTCAACTTTCACAATATTTCATCTGTCACGTTTCATTCCCGAGCTTTAAATTTACCATCTTTCTTTATTTATCGCGGATTATTTTATTAACAGTCAGTACAAACTCGATGTGAATGTTTCATTTCGAAAAAAAAAAACCAAATTATTAATAAAAACAGTTTAAATTAAGTAGGATTTCGTCACAATACTTTTACTAATACTGTCTTTTATAATGTTCTAGATCAAGTTCAGTGTACAAGGTAAAGAAGTCGTTATCCCCCTTGGCTCTGCCGAAGAAGAAGAAGAAGAAGAAGACGGGGTCAAGGAAGAAACAGCCCAGCGTGTTCTTGTAGCTAAAGACTCCGGGCTTTTCAACTCATCTAATCGGAACAATTCGATCACATGCATTCAACGTCATGAGAATTAGAGGAATTTTCAAGCATGGCAGTGACTTCAAAAGTCGAACGAAATTCAGTTCCGTAGAATTCGGCACATTATACTAAACACTTTTAAAGAACGTAAACCATGCGAGTGCTTCAAAATAATGTATGACTTAAGACCTACGGAGTACGATGCTTGTGTTTTTCACGGTTTTCAGGGAAACAAAACTCTTTGCGATGCTGTTGTTTCTTGTTTGACTTAAATACCTTTGTTATGCTTTTTTGAGATTTCACACCCTGTCAAGTTCGCAACACCCGCGGTAAAGATGAGCAATGTTATAAATCATGACCAGGGTTCATATCTCTCGTAGGCCCACAGCAAAGAAGACAATCGAACCAAGAAAGAAGATGAAGAAAAACTAATTGTATATTTGTAATTAAAGAAATAAAATGTAAATACATTCGGCCTTCATATTTTTTCGTCTCGTAGATCTTTCTATTTGTAACTGCATTCAGATAATTTACTAGTCCTTTCTTCCATAAAGTGGTAGAGTTGTTAATTAGGGCTTTTCGTGTTGTGCATCAGTCCAAATCAAAATTTCAGTTTCGCGATAAACAACAAGTCAACAAGAGTATAAGGGAACAACATAGAGTTTGCAGCCATAAGGTCTATAATGTTGGTCATTGACTTTTGCTTTATTTGGTGGCTCCTAAAGGAGCCGTTTTGTGGTCTGTTGTAAACTTCATCTGGATAGGCTATTCATCGTCAGAACTCGAACTGATCCAGGCAAGGTCAATATTCTCTGCAAGAAAATAAAGAGTAATAAGAATATGAAGCCACGATTTAAGCGGCATAAAATCGAGAAATGCCCCAAAACAAAACATGGTACCCGTACCTTCCTCCCTTTGGTCCTGATGAATCCTTTTTCTACTAAACGTGACAAATAAGTACGTCATGTCAACAGGCCACGTCTTCTTTGGCTGGCACAAGGCTGGCTTCTCACTCTGTCCTGAAGACCACTGGCATCGGGGGCATTCAGAATGGTCGAAGTGAACTTTTCGCTGGTTCGCGAAGCGAATTGTTATCGGCTGCTCTCTGGAAACTACACATTTAGTACTTGTACGGAAGGCTCGCTCTGACCAACCAACAGGTAGAATGCGGTCGAGGTCTTCGGCTGTAACGTTGAATCTGCTTCTTCCTTGACGACATGAGTAGAATAGCTCCTCGAAGAACTTCTGATCCATCGGAACCTTCACGGTTGTTCGTCGGACATAGCTTTTTTCAGGGGCAGTTCTCGTGGACAACTTCTGCCCAATCTCGCACACTAGGTAATTGATGACTTTTTCCCTGGCTGAAATGAACAGAGGAAAACATTAGCCTTGCTGTGAATGACAGACAGAATAAAAAAAATTCGCAATATATACTCACCTTCGAGAGTTGATCCGGCAAACTTTTTTATAGCACTATTGCAGTCCTCTTCTCTAACCCATGTATCAGCTCCGCTTCCGTACCCTTTCCATCTCAGCAGATATTCCTTCTGCCCATTAACAGTTCGCACGTTCAAAACTTTCGAAACGCTGTAATACTTAGACATCTTTTAGCACAGAGATGTAACTTGAACGATGGTAAGTTAGAAATCATAGTCGACTCACTGAACGTTTTCCATTTACCGAAAAATTCCGGAAATTTCATTGGGAAATTTCCATCGGTGAGGAACGTGTTCCATTTGACACAAGTTCCATTCATTCCCATGGGACTGTAGAAGAATCTGTCATTTCTCTTTACCGAAGATGTGGTCGTAAAGAATCACCGGCGTGAAAGGTCTGGAACTGGTGAAACCTCATGAAACTCGTAAATGGAACACGCATTTTCCATCGGAAGGTTTCCAACGGGAAAACGGGACTACCTTTTCAGACGCTCCGTTTATTCCGGAAATTTTCCAGTGGAACGTACCAAAAAAGTGCGTTCCATTTACATCCCAACCGGAATTTCCGGAATCTCTTGCTAAATGGAAAACGCCCACTAATACATGTTGATTATCAAAATTACTAAATTGACTCTAATTGGCAGAGCGGGCGGTATTGTGTTACGTAAGTTTATTCAAGTTTACTGACGCGTATCAACGATGTTACCGGCCTGAAAGCGTGGACACAGTGCAAAACTGAAAAAGTTGTTTTTAACGGAATGGCCGTTAGAATTCGTTAAAAACTGTGAAAATAGCTGGAGATATGAGAACTTCTTATTTTTCGCACAGCACGGTCCAAAGGACTATTTTACTGTTTGCCGTTTATCAAACACGCGGCACGCTTTGTGCCGCGCTCAATTGTAAGAGAATAGAAACGCTTATACTCGTGACTTGACCGCGAGAAAGCTTTGAAAGCTCTGAGAAAGCTTTAAATTAGCCCAATTCGTGTTAAGCAAAAAACGTTAGGAATTGTTTTAAGAATAAGACAGACTACACTGTTTCTTCGTTTAATCAAGCGCGCGGCAACAAACGAAGGTGTGATTTCTTTTTATTTTCATTTGTTTATATAAGACATCACACCTTCCTTTAATGCCGCGCGCTTGATTAAACGAAACAAACATAAAGCGAATTCGTTGTCTCTCTGAAAACTTGTTTTGAGCCGATCATGTAAAAAAAAATATATTCGTAACTGGTTTGAAAGAACGACAGTTCAAGAGGTAGAGATATATCCACAATTACAGCGTGTTCGGCTAAAAGGGAAGCGGGAATCGTGAACAGTGATCAGTTACAATGTTTGCTAGAACAGCCGTGAGGGCAAACTTTTTTTTTCAACTGTTCTTCAGAGGACTTTCGATTACGCCAAACACCATGCAAAGTATGGATATTAATTAAGCCTGGCAAATTAAACCTAAAATGAAGTAGGTGGTATAAATTAAAACAACCGACCCGTGCGCACTACAAACGCCAATCATTCTCTAGGGTACCCCAGTGGTAATTTATCTTTTGGGTGCAAATTTACGCTCCTCACTCCCCACAATGTAGCTAAATTGTCATGCCGATAACTTTCCGATAGGTCGCGAGGTTTTCGTTAAGCTTCGGCAAAAGTCCCTCAGCGTTACCAATAACAAAAGGACTATTGTGTAATACTTAATGTGTGATGTTGGGCCGGAACAATAGACCATTTCTTGATACGATCGGTAAAAACGGGCGATTTCGTTGGAATTTGCTGGGCAAATTTCTTTGGAAAGTGATCTTCATGAAATCTTCATGATTGAAAAACGTTTTTAATGACAAAACACGGCAATTGTGCCAATTGTTTGGGAAATTGATGAGCCTATGCAATAACAACAACATTAGAAACACCGAGCACTTATTAATGTTGCCTTTCGAAAAACGGCGGTTTTGTAAGAAAATATGAGGGCTAGGCTATGCTCAAAACCCCCGCTTGCTTTGCAACGATCTCATGCAGTTGTTTTCAGGGCAGTGTGGGTGTCTTTCCATCCCAATGTCGAGCTTGACAAGTAACTTTGAATGAGACACTTAGTCAAACGCCTTGGCAAAGTCAAGCACGATGGCATCCACTTGACCTTGCTTGTTCAAAACAGATGCCCAATCAAGAACAGTCAGTACAAGTTGTGTTTCACACGAGAAACTCTTTCGAAACCCATGCTGAAAAGCAGATAAAATGCTATGCTCAGACAGATCATTATCTAAATGGCTGAGCATAACCTTGGAGCATAATATGCAGGTGAGAGACACTGGTCTATAATTACAAGCTAGTGATTTGTCACCAGACTTAAAAATTGGAATGACCATTGCTGTTTCCCAGTCGGAGGGAATAGTCCCTGAGTCAAACTTTGTTGAAAAATGGAAGACTGGAGCTACTTCAGTACCCATTTCATGAAGGATCCTAGAGGATATGCTATCTGGGCCTCCAGCCTTGTTTGCATTTAATCGCTCTAATACTTTCCTTATACCAAGTGCATTAAAGATAATGTTAGTAACAGGTGGTACTCCCAAGGGCTGCACTTCTGGGAAATGTCCATCATCCTTAGTAAGCACTGACTGGAAAAATTCATTGAAAGTATTGGCTTTGACTTCCGTTCTGTGCAAAGATTCTTAGGATCCAGGAGCCCATCACCCGGAGCCTCCATAGTATCTTTGAGTCAACCTTTGCTCGTATCTTTTTATTTTAGAACAGTCTCAAGAGAATATTTTGTGAGACGCTATCACTCAGGGTTTGTGACTGCGTGTGACGTAAAAGAACAACTTTGTTCTGATTGGACGGTACAATGCATTCGCGGGAATTCGAACGACTAAAAATAAAAAGATACGGGCAAAGGTTGTCTCCCAGGGTTTATAAGGGACATGGAGGCTCCGGGTAATGGACTCCTGTAGGATCTGAGTGAAGGAATAGAAAAGCCATCAGATCTAGATTTCTTCACATACTGCCAATGAAAACGGTTTTGGGTTTCAATCAAGTGCCCCTCCAATAACGTCATTCAGGACTCGAAATCAGGTACTCTTAAAATGGTCGTGAAAGTGTTCTATAAATTCATAATTAATAATATAATAATAATAATAATAATTCATAAAACAGTGCTCAATTGACTGTGGTTAAGCCAATACCAAAGAATCTAGAAAAGCTGCAGTTCTTCTCGGTTGCGCCTTGAGCACCTCTTACGCTTCTTTCGTACTTAGCAACCTCCCGTGCGTCCATAACTCGATGGTTGTACGTCGCACGTTTACCATTTGTTTATTCTTGAACTAATCAGAGCAGATGCATACTTTTCAATAAGCCAATCAAATCTAAAGCAAGCACATTTCATTTGCGCGAAGCGCGGGAAAACGCCTGCACCCTCGTCACACTTGGTTTCAGGTTTCTAATTGGATGACGAAGTGGCGACAGTGCAAAACTAACAATCAACAGTGGAGTTGCTCTTCACTGAAATACGAAAAATGATAATTAAGCTAAACAACTCACTAATTAATTTACCAAACAATTAGCGTTCCAAATCAGAAATGCTTCTGTCTATCGCATAATGGTTTCTGTTCTAGACATATCGAGGAGCCTAACACATATACTTTAATTCATCTCAAAAAAATGCGCGTAAAAACCCACATGAAGCCCACACCGACGGGGCTTATACCTGTGGCATGGGGCACCTAGCAGCATGTTACTGCCCCTCGGGATGGGATGCCAGTTCATCAAAGGTTCAGTAGCTCAAGCATTATATCGCAGCTTCCCATTCATACCCCTGAGTGGAGAGAGCGTGGTGAAGCCAACGTTTTTGTCCAAGAAAACTCCACATCTCCTCAGTCAAGCCCATAAAGCTAGCCATTGCACTTTACGCCAGCTAAGACAAACTCAATTCGTGAACTTTAAAAGAATAAGAGACGTCAGTGAGCCTAGTGCCTTCGCTCTACCAAAGAGCTAATGCTCGAAACGTCTGCTCCCCTTCAATCTTCCGGTGTTACGAGTTACATTATCAACTCCATTGAAAACCAATTTCTTGTGTGTTTCGATTTTCCACCATTTTTTGAAACTAACTCGTTTATGAATAGAATAAGAACCAACCCATTTATGTGCTATTGTTTTTTTGTGTTTGTTTTTGTTCCTTCAGGTCCAGCTGAAGCAACTGCCTGTGAATCCACCCCATGCATCTTCTATGCCCAGGCGGACAGAGTCTCGTACGTGGACGTCCACAACGCTTCTGCGAAAGAAATAGTTGTTTCGGACCTGACTGAGGTTAGGGCGTTGGCCGTATTCGTGAGAAAAAATCTGGTTTTCTGGAGCGAATATGATGCGTCAGATCTAAGCCAAACAAAAATTAGAAGACTCGACCTGCAGAGTATGCAAGGAACTGACATTGTAAGTGGCGTTGGTGAAGTAGAGGGCATTGCGATCGAGTGGGAAAGTGATCTCATTTATTGGACTGATTACATGTTCGAGAGAATCGAGGTCGCTCGCATCAACGGATCTCATCGCAAGACTTTGATTTGGGATGACGTGCTAAACCCAAAAGCAATTGTAGTGGACCCAGGAACTGGGTAAGCTGGTACTGTGGTTCATGTAAAGGAACAGAGATTCAGGCACATTTTTTTAAACTTAGTATGTTCCGGATCCGAATTTATGTTCCGAAATCGATCAGATCCTGGCGCATCAAAGGAACGGATAAATCCTAGCCCAGAGTGAATTCATCGGTTTCTTTGATGCTTCTTGATCCGTGTGATATCGGATCACGAATCCAAATCCGGATCATACCAAAGGAGCGCAACCCAATTTACATTCTTCGTTCCAATGTTTAAAAAAGGTTTACGGCATCGGCGTATGGACCGAGGGCACCTCGAATGACAATAGTATTTAGAAATAAGTACTGCGCGTGTCCTGCGTGTTTTACTGAAAAGTCATGCATGCTGAGAACTTGGCAAACAATGACAATGACTGCTTAAGATTTGTACGACAACAGTGCTGGCGCTGATAATTTTGGAAGGATTAACTGATTAAGGTAACAATATGGCAACAGTACGCAGACATTCATCGGCCTTGTCTGTCGTAGCTTGGAAACTTATATTGTCAATTATATTCTGACTTAAGATAAAATTGTATAATAAACAATCATTGAAATCAGCTTTAGAATTGTATCCCTAACCATCAAGACTTTCAGGCTGAGGTCTTAACACAGACCTCGGTCTTTATAATTTTAGGTATCATGCTAATCTGCATCCAACAATAATTGTTTATCATCCTTCATAAATAACTCAGATACTGATTAGTCGAAAAGCTATAGGCAATAAACCGCAGTTTTTGTGGGTTTATTGGGAGAAAACTCGATGGACTTTTAAACATCCCGCGTGTTTTATTACGCCTGGAAACCCATAGAAACTGCGGTTTATTGCTTAAATGCCACGTGGGCGTTTGGCGGGAATTTTCCTGCGTTAGATACAATATATTGAATTTAACTTATTCATGTACTCATCTTTTTTTCAGTTACTTGTTTTGGTCAGAGTGGGGCTGGGATAATCCCAAAATTGAGCGCGCAACTCTTGCTGGAACTGACAGACAAGTGCTTGTGAATCTGCAATCATCGAACCAGCGGCTACCGAACGGATTGACTATAGATCACTCATCGAGACTTCTGTATTGGATCGATGCTGTAACTGAGAATATCCAGCACTCAAACTTCCATGGTTCAGAAATACAAACCTTGACGACGCTTACTATCTTTAATATGTACCCGTATAGTATGACAATGTATGCGGACATGCTTTATTTCAGTGATTATTACAGTCGGAGCATTGAAAGAGTCAATGTCACCACTGAAGAGCACGAGAGGAACATGGGCTGGTTTGGCGGGAAACTCGTATTTGATATTGCACTGTTTGATTTATCAGCGGAACCCCCCGGTAATTGATACAAGAAAATGGTCATAGTGCATAGTGCCACAGTACAGTACTGTTTAGTAGCTTTATAAAGAATGGCTACGCTGCATGGTTTCATCCACAAATGAAAAAGTTAGAACCACACTGTATAGTAAAACAAACAGTACCACAGTTCAGTACTGTTCCGTAGCTTTACAAAGAATGGTCACACTGCATGGTTTGATCCACAGATGAAAAATTTAGAACCACACTGTATAGTAAAACAAACAGTACCACAGTACAGTACTGTTCAGTAGCTTTACAAAGAATGGTCACACTGCATGGTTTGATCCACAGATGAAAAAGTTAGAACCACACTGTATAGTAAAAAAAACAGTACTACAGTACAGTACTGTTCTGTAACTTTCCAAAGAATAGTCACACTGCATGGTTTAATCCACATTTAAAAAATCTTTATCTACACTGTAGAGTAAAACAAACAGTACCACCGTAAAGTTTATTTCTCTACTCTAGTTAAACTTATTGCATAAAGCAACATTACTTCTTACTACTGCATTGTTTGACTGATGCATTGGATTTTCTTTTGTTGTAGGAATGAGGGATTGTCAGTCTAACTCGAGCTGTAGCCATCTTTGCCTTCTGACTCCATCCGGGTCACAATGTGCATGTTCAAACGGTTATAATTTATCAGCCGATGGTCTCACTTGCACTGGTAAGATTCATGGTCATGAATCGATTCCTGCATTTTTCTTGGCTACCCCAGCCGGCAACAAGAACCAAGTCCGGCCCCGTGATTTGCTACCCCAGTGGGCAAGATGTAGATGTTGTGGCATTTTCGCCATTTTTAATATCATGGGTGATTAGTTACTCCTTTATTTTGGCGCGAAATTTCAGCGTTGATTTATGTTTTCACATGTGAAATTACAATTTTGTTATGACAACTTTTTCTGCGATACCGAAACTAAGGAGTAGCTTGTCATCCAGGATATTAATGGGTAATCAAATGGTATACTCGTGAAATTAGGGAATGATTTCACTTGCGTTTTGTCCAAAATCTAAATCGAATTTAAAAAAAACGCGCGTGAAATTATTCCCTAAATTCACTCGTCACCACTTGGTTACCCATACTTATTGACCAAGCATATTCGTTCATGATATTTTCATACCATAAAAATATTTGAAAAAGATACCTAGCCAATATTCAGCCGTGTTAATCTCACGCGCAGTTAACAGTTCTTCTTCACCGTCTAACTTGTCACTTATCTTTTGTTTCAGCTGTTGAGGTTCCCGCTTCGCCGCCGATTCAAGGTAATGAAATAAATTATCACGGAAAGAATTAGTATCCTTACAAAAAAAGATGTTTAAAATGTAAAGTTTAAACTATTTTTACGCTGGACTGCCAGTAAGACGTTTTCAGTTATACCTTTTTGGTTTTTCTTTTCATAAGACATTGAAGTTCGGCTTGTAAATAACAGTATGCCCTCAGAGTTAGAAGGAAGGATAGAAGTAAGGCTGCCAGGAGGAGACTGGGGAACAATATGTGACGATCATTTTGACGCGAGGGATGCCAAGGTCGTTTGCCACATGTTGCATTACGAAAGTGTTGACAGAGTGGTTTATTCGTCTTCATATGTGTATGGCTTTGTTTACGATGAAGATGCCGTCAGCATCCTTCTTGATAACCTCAAGTGCCGAGGCGACGAGAGCTCATTACTGGAGTGTCGTCATAGAGGATGGAATGTAAGTAATTGCGGACATAGTGAAGACGTGGGTGTGGTTTGTAAGAATGGATCCTATCCGACAGCAGCCCCAAATGGTAAGAAATTTGTTTTCGTATTTGCGGTTTTCCCATGGAACCTTTAGATACAATGTTATTAAGTTTTTTTTTAAGTCAACCCAAGGTCAATGATCCAGTTATCCTAACAGGTGTACTTATTGTTACTAAGACATTTTCTTGTTGCTTCCTTTTTTTTTCAGTGACGAATCCAACTCCAGGTGGACCTCACCCAAGTAAGTGCTGAATTGATAATTTCTCTGAGATAAGAGATGCACCATTTTATTATTATTATTATTATTATTATTATTATTATTACTATTATTATTATTATTATTATTATTATTATTATTACTATTATTATTATTATTATTATTACTATTACTATTATTATTATTATTATTATTATTATTATTACTATTATTATTATTATTATTATTATTATTATTATTATCATTATTATTATTGTTATTATTATTATTATTATTATTATTATCATTATTATTATTATTATCATTATTATTATTGTTATTATTATTATTATTATTATTATTATCATTATTATTATTGTTATTATTATTATTAGTGTTACTTTTATTTATTTTTTTTTTTGGGGGGGAGGGAGGGAGGGTGTGGTTGGGCAATTACCAAAAAAAATTCCTGCACAACAAAAGCATAGAAAAAAAAAGTCATGCATAGTGGGCCAAGGGAAAAAAAGGTGCTAAAAAAATTCTTGCACTGCCCAAAGAGGAAATAAATTACTCAACACGAGGAAATTGCCCACTCCCCCCCTCCCCCCCTAAAAGAGAAAGTAAAATGGTCCAAACTAGTAAGGATGGAACTGGAAAAAAACATCTAGGCTTTGAGCTGTTGGTGATTTAAAGGACGAAGAGGCGGTTTAGCAGAGTAGACTAAAATAAGATTCACAAGGAATTGGGATAATCACACAAGTTGAAAAAGTATTCGTTCCACCGTAAAGTAAAAGGGAGGGTGCTAACGTTTTGAGCGTTGGCCCTTCGTCAGAAAATAAGATCCGCTTTCCTTTTCTTCAGACGTTACCGTTACTTTAAGAGGTGGTGCACATTCCTATGAAGGGCGTGTCGAAATATACCACGATGGACGGTGGGGAACAATCTGCGACAACGATTTTGACATAGACGATGCTAATGTCATTTGTGGAATGCTGGGACATCATGGAGCTTGGGGCACCTATTGCTGTGGATGGTATGGCTTTAGCACTGGCCAAATATGGCTGGATACTGTACGGTGTACAGGCAACGAAAGCTCCATAGCCGAGTGCAGCCATGGGGGGTGGGGTGGTCACAGTGACGTATGCACCCATTATGATGACGTAGGTGTTTACTGCATACCCAACTTGACACCGCCCTCAGGTAAACCATATTTGGATATGCTACGTAGGTGTAAAGCACTTAAGAAACATTATCGGAGATATTTTTTGGTTTTAAAATTTTAGCATCCATAGCTGCAAAATTCCTTACCCTAACTTTTCCCCGCATTCAGCCAATCTATACTTGATTGCATATAAAGAAACGTTACAGTGTATTTTTGTCATTCATTCATTCACTCATTCATTCATCTATTCATTTATTCATTATTCTAGTCAGCGAGCCAGCTAGTTATTCATCTTTTTATTCTTTGTCAGTGCAGTTAAAGTGTAACACCAGTGCAAATTACACATCGAAATTCTGGATTATGATTGGCTGAAAGACAATTGGAAATTTTCTAAGCCAATAATATCACGTAAAATGATCGAGTGAGAAAAAACTGCTGGATTAAATCAAGAAAGGTTTACTCTGGCCGGTAATTTTTTTTTTTCATGTTTATATCATTAATAAATAATTCATTTGGTTTTTCTCGTTCAATTTGAAATTAATTTGCACTTGTGAGTTTTCCAAAAGGCTGAAATATCACTCGCCAAAGCGGCTCATGCAATTTCATATTTTTGAGAAACTCACTCGTGCAAGTTAATTCCAAATTGAACTCGAAACCGTATGATTATTATTACTAATTCGTGCAAACTGTGGTTTCTTTTACTTATGATAAAATACTTAGTACAAAATTCACTTGCTCAGGACCTTATTGGAGTATGTACGCACTCAGTTATACTTTCGGTCTGATATTGCCCCGTAGAGACCTCGAGGTCAGTTAACAACAAGTTGGGTCATCTGCTAACTTGTAGATCCATTTTTAACTCGTGGATACGCGAAGCGTATTTGCGAGTTTTTGTGGGGACTCCGATATGCAAATTGTCACTCACTCACTCACTCACTCACTCACTCACTCACTCTTAGTCGGATAGAACTCGGGTTCACCGATATGAAGACGACAATTGTCGTGACCGAAGTCACCGAAGTCTGTTGATGAAAGTTCACGCTGAAAGTGTATCGTACCGTTGCCAGAGTTTGTAATGATTTTGTAATAAGTTAAGAGGACGATTAGCGAGGCCCTGTTAGGGGTAAATTTCGACAAGCGACATGGCCTTGAAACGGCGACATAAAGGACCTGAAATGGCGATGAATGACGAGCCGCTCACGGGAAATCACGACAGAGACCTTCGACCTTCCGAAATTGCGACGTGAAAAGGTTTGAAACTCAGACGCGCGACATAAAGAACCTCACTAACAGGGCCTCATTAGCGGTCTTACTAAAATTAAAAGGAGTTTAATTGTTTTCAGTTAGGACAATGACCAACTTGGAGACTGAATTTCATGAGCCTTTTACTCGGCCAGGCGCTAAACGTGAACAGATGATAACTATTCGCTTTTTCGACATCGACCGCCATCGACCGCCCCCAAGATTACAAGCAGTATATGAATTTCAGTTGGCTCGAAAGTAATCTGAAGATGAGAAAATCTCTTGCTAATGTAGTAAGCTTTGATGAGAACTCATAGAGCGAAATTAGCACTTGAATGAGAACTTATATGAGCGAAATGAGTACTCGTTATTGAACGAATTGAAACTACTACTGAAAACAGAATAAATTGACGAATCCATGATGTGAAACCGAAGAACTTCTGTGGCCAACCTGGATAAGAAACATCGCATGGAGGACTTTTCTACTGATTTAAGTGTTAGTACTAACAGGAATGGAGTTGGAGAAGTATTGGGACGGTCAAGAAGTATGTCAACGCTTACCATTAAATATGGAGGCGCATGCCGTGACGGAGAACCATGAAGATTACAATGTAAGAAAGTCATTAAAGGGTTCGAAACTGAGTAAGTCATGTAGAAAATGTGTTAAGCGTTATATTATATACAATACACCACAAGCCGTTACAATGAAAAGTTTTCTGTCTATTGATTTCCGAATTTACCTTGAAGTGAACTAGATTGTGTTGAAGTAGACATGTTGGAAAAATAGGCTTACCTGTTTTGCTTACTGTTGTGTGACTCATCATATTTACATTGTAAAAACAAGAAGTTATAAGGATAAAAACAAAGATGTATTGCTGTATTAATGATGGCAAGTGTGATTTTTTTAAGCGCAACCCTGAATATATATACCACTGATAACCTAAAATGACGGAGATGGTAATGTAAATAAACTAATTCAACTTGATAAAGGATTGAGAGTATTTTAAGATCATCACTAACATACTTTGGAAAAATGCAAGAAAGACTTGTTTGGTATGATTCGTCAGCTGGGCTATCCGACATGGTTTTGTTCATTACGAGCTGCAGAATCAAGGTGGATATTTCTGTTGAATACATTGAATAGACTTGTAGACAACAAAAACTATAATGATGATAAAATTGACAATGTCATGGCAACAAAATTCAGACCTTATTCAGAAGGACCCTGTTACATGTGTTAGAAACTTTGAACACAGAGACAGTGAGCAGCAGGATACCAGAACTACATTTGGTTTCGGTGCCATTTAATCCTGTACCCTTATGTTAAGTTATCAAATTTTTTAACAACTGTATGCTTGCCACCTGCCTTATAACTGATGCCTAGTGTAGTCAAATGATTGGCGTCATGTACTCACTGTTTGTTTATTTCAAAAAGCTACTCAGCTCCCTGGTCACTTTTATGTTGTGATTATAGATTATTAAAATTATCTTCAAGTTCATTCAATCACAGCTCTGAAAAAACACCTCGTTAATTTTTAAATTATTTCTTTTTTCTCTGTTTTGTAAACATATCCACGAGTTCACCATAGTCCTACTTTGATTTATGACAGGTGGCAGTGTACGCTTGGTGGAAGGAACCAGACCGAATGAAGGCAGAGTGGAGATATTTCACGAGGGTGAATGGGGTACCATATGTGACAATGGATGGGATCTGCAAGATGCCACAGTAGTTTGCCGTATGCTCAACTACAGCGACGCACTGGCAGCTCCCATGTTCGGCGCGTACAATTCTGGCTCAGGCAAAATTTGGTTGGACAGCTTACGCTGTCAAGGCAATGAATCCAGTATTGAGGATTGCGTGCACGGGGGATGGGATAACCATGACTGTTCGCATAATGAAGATGCTGGTGTCATCTGTAAAGCAAACGACAGTGCGCTGCCCGTGTACGGTGAGAAAATATTGTATTTATTACACGATTATCGTAGTCCAAAGGTCCATAACCAAATTTAGCCAATCAGCTTTCATCTTCTCTGTTCCCGTGATGGCCAATATTTCAAGTATCAGATCGTGTATTGCCCTGAATGATCCTGTCAAGTTTTCTTTTTATATGTGAAGCTTGCAACTAATGCGGGCGTTTTATGGCAAAAATTAATGAAAAACGTCTGAATTGACACACAACTAACCATATATTGAGCTTAAAATGCAAACATTTTCGCTTTAAGATGGCACTGTACAAATTTCAAATGCAGTTTTCAGTTGCATAATAAGTGTTTTATTGACCAAACTTGCTCTGAACCGTGGGAGGTGATTATCGGCCTTCGATGTTTTCTTGTACGCACCTCGCTGCGCTTGGTCCCTACATTCACTGAGACCTCACGACCGATATTCTTTCAGTTAGGTCCTCCCGCTTGGTTAAAAGAGATATGTACAGTGTAGCGCCCCACTTTCTTTACTGATGTTTGTATCCAGTGAGAAGTAAACGATCACAGTAGATTGCGAAAATAGTGAGGTTATTTTGTAGAGAAACTGGCTGGCGCGGCGTCGGGAGAGTGGCAATTGATCCACAAGAAATTGGAGGTATCAAACGAGTTTACAAAGTTAGTAAAAAGTTTATAATTTAGTACAGGTGGTTCTCTTTCGAGTGCTAGCTATCCGTCGTCTCAGATGTGGCTTATAAACTTCCACATTTACAGATGCCAGGAACAGCTTAATGTTTGCCGAGGTACACCGTGGAATTCTTTTCCATGTTGATTTGGATGCAAGTCCCCCCGTAAAAGCACCTTTACCCATTGACCGCTTGATGAATCCTAAGGCTATTGGCTTCGATCCTGTTGAGAAGAAGATTTACTACGCTGTGGCATTCCCAGGGATAATTCGTCGATCTTATTTGAATGGCAGTAACGCAGAGACCATCATAAATGGAATTTATTGGACCAATCGTCTTGCGATAGATTACGTCGGGCGTAATATTTACTTTACGGACAGTTCAAGAAATCGGATCGACGTGGCTGATTTAGATGGAAAGCATCGTATGGGTTTAATTTCAACGCCTTGGCCAGAGGGAGTAGCTCTTGACATTGAGAATGGGTAAGTTGAGCGTAGTAGGTAATTGAAACAGATCCAGAATCATCTTCTAACCGTGTTCGCCTACTGAGCTATTTCAATGCCATGTGGTGTCAGTGGCCATTTTTTTAACACGAATACTGTCCTTTTTGCCATTAAGAATATACTTCTGTACAAATTTTCTTAAATTTTTTTGGCTGTTTTGTCGACAAGCATGACCACTTAGACATCAAGGGTGAATATTAAATTACGATTCTAAAGAACATTAATTTTGCAACATTATCTTCTAACCGTGTTCGTATGCTGAACTATTTCAATGCCATGTGACGTCACTGTTCATTCTGTTGGACAAGAATAGCAGACTTTGCTATGAAGAATTGACTTGGATGCAGATTTTTGCAAATAATTTCAGAGAAGATCACTTATAAAAAGCTGACACTTTCTTGAACAATTTCTTTTGCTTTGCGTGTAGCTAGAACGATTAATCTTAAATGATTACTTGAGGGCTTCGTCAGCAGTGTGAACAAACTGCAAGGAAACTCTTCGTCCTTTAACAGTTGTGTAAGGTACTTTTCGATAAACAATCACAGCTATTTCAATCTTAATTTAAAGATTTCTTTTTCGTTCGCCGATCACAGATGATATAAGCCCCATTTTATACCTTTGACCTCATTAATTTCCTCTTTTGCCACCTAGTTACGTTTACTGGACAAGCGCTGGTTTTCCACCACGTATCGAGAGAGCGGATATGGACGGCCGAAACATGCTTATACTTGTCAACTTGACAGTCGATTCGCACCCTAGTGGTATAACACTGGATTCCAATAATGGACGTCTTTATTGGACCGAACTTGGTACCCAACAAGTGTCATATTACGATTTGAGCACGCGTCAACACGGGCCGTTTATTTCCTCTGATCACGTGCACGCGCCTCTTGACGTGGCAATCCATCAGGATACACTCTACCTAACGGACACTGGGACTGGTGACGAATGGGATGGCGGGGTTTACAGCGCATTACTCGGGGGACCTGGTAACGTTACAAAAAAGATTGATTTGCTGAAATACGCTTGGGGACTGGACACATATGCCGAGGATTCTGTAATGGCGCCAGGTAAGAACTGCGCTATGATCGGGGAGATTAAACTGCCACGGGCGCGACTTGGCTTCCATTAAGTAATCTCTTCCTCCCTAACTTAAACATGCAACCTAAATAACACAAAAACAAAACATTTTATCCAATCCTGATACTTAGTCGGCCTCACTACTGACACCGGTAACTAAAAACAGCAAGAAATTTCGAGGTAACACTAATTAATTTTCCACTTGTTTCATTTTTTTTTTCTTTTTTTTCTTTTTTTTTTGTAGGGAACAGTGGATGTGGCTCAGAAGGCAAGGAATGCAGTCACTTATGCCTTGGCTCTCCAACAAATGCGCACTGCGTATGTCCACCTGACATGGGACTAGTAAACGATACAACATGTAAGGCCAGTTAATAAGGTGTTCACACCAGAGTCTCTGATGCATCGTAAATAGCGCTAGATAATATATATATATATATGTTATTTATTATTATTATTATTTTATTTTATTATTATTTCGCCACACAGAATAAATTACAAGTAGAATAGAAAGGATAAGAAATGAGGTAAATACTGTTAAACTTAAAATAAGCATACAACTTGGAAGGAGTGACTGTGACCACACAGAATAAATTACAAGTAGAATAGAAAAGATAATAAATAAGCTTATTACTGTTAAATTTAAAATAAGCATACAACTTGGAAGGAGTGACTGTGGCGGGGAGATCTCCGAAAAGCAGAGCTTAGGAGGAATAGAGATTTTCTCCCACGGGCAATTTAAATACTAGGCAGCATTTACCGGGCGGAAGGTCCGTATGTGAAAAAACTGTGCCTGAGGTCTTGAATACGGCCCGAGGCCGAAGGCCGAGGTCCCTACTCAAGACCAAGGGCACAGTTTTTTCCCATACGGACCGACCTTGCCCGGTAAATAACTTATTTATTTATTTATTTTTTTGGATGTCTTCTTTTTAAATTAAGAAAAGAGATGGAAAATTGCTACAGTGGGGGAAAAAACCCGGCCCGTGGGCCGTATCGCAAAAAGCTGGGCCGGTCACGCGCGCGTGATTGGCCAATCAAATTAGAGGATTTAGGATCCGGGTCCGCTCGGATGCTTAAGAAAAAGATAAAGACACTTCATCCCAAATGTAACAGAGTATGTACCACAGAGACAACTCCCTGGTGGAACCCACCCATACATTAGCTATTGTTTAATTTCGTCTTCTTGAGGTAAGATTTGGTGTAAGCGTTTCCATTCTGTTTCTTACATCCAAGGTGATTACCAAACTCCTTTAATTTTACACACCGAGTGCTATTATAGCGAGATCTACAAGTCTCCACTGGGCGGTGAGGACTTGGTTTCAGTGGCAAACACCTTAGCACTTGAACATGTTTCATGTCCGCATGCTATCGCATCCGACGCCACCGAGAGAAATCTGTACTGGACTGACTTGGTTAGAAAGCATATCGCCCGTGCCAACTTGGATGCAACAGACGAGGAAGTCATTGTTCAGAATGTGAGCTACTCTATGGGACTTGCAGTGGACAGCTATGCGGGAAACATCTATTTTACTGACAGAGATAAGAGAACAGTCGAAGTAGCCAAACATGATGGAAGGTTCCGACATGTACTGATTCACCATCCAACACATGAGCCAGTTGGTTTAGCAATTGATCCTAGAAGAGGGTAAGTCTTTCTCAATTACTGATACACCATCACAAAAGGAAGTTATTTTCAAAGTTAGTGGAGTCAGTGGGAAGTTAGCACTTGTCGGGTAAAGGATTATAAAACAAGAAAGATAATATACAGCCCTGGGATCCATGTATCTGGGCAACTGTGCACCTAACCCTCCCCTAATCCAACAAGTTATAATAAGTTGAAACGTTAACGTTAATGTTGGGTTAGGGGAGGGGTAGGTGCACAGTTGCCCAGATACTCGTATTGATCCCAAGGCGCTAAAAACAGAGTTTCGACATCACGTTCAAAGCGGCCAGCGGCATAATTTGAGGCGTTGTCTCAACTTTTTGAAATTTGTCGAATTGAAACTGAAACTAGTTTTGACAAAGTGCATTCTGCAGAAGAGCTTCAAGGGAAGAAACAGAAAAAAGGAAGTAGTTTTGCGATCTTGAACGAAACCCAGGTCGTCAAGCTTCTCATAGTCTTCTCAAGTCTCTAAGATCTGGTCTCGAATTCTCCCAAACGCTCCAAGGTTTGTATAAGTCTTTACAAACACACTACAAAAATGTTCTATTTCTCTATTTGGGCTCAAACATGGACAAAAATGGCGTTGCCTGTTTTTCGAAGTCCAACGAAACAGTTTGTCTTCGATCGAAATGTTCGTACATGCGTATTTTCTTGCCAAAAAAGTAACGAAGATGGTATATTTGTTGCCTGGGAATTCATGAAACGTGTATTTTTCCCACTGTGACATGACAGGCAAACTCGGTAAAAGCAAATCCGAATATGAGTCCAAATAGTTCGCATGATTTACCACTGAGCTAGGGGAGACTCGAAGTTACAAGGCCATTAAGTAATGGTCTGAGTGAGAAGCAGGCAAAAAAACAATAGCACTCGACAATATGTCAGTTAATTTTGTGGTGCCAATTGGCGCATAGAGCAGAAGCCAAATTTGGCCGAAAGACAGAAAATAGGGGTATGGAAAAGACATGGTCCAAAAATGACGTTTTTTTATAATTTTTCATTGTTTTTTTCGGGGCTTTTTTTGGTATTAGCCAATGAGATGAGGTGATTTAATTGGAATTAACAATTAACTGTTCGCAACTTTTTAATGAGTTTTTTTTCGCACGCCTGCCTACCTTTTAGCCGGACCATTACTTAAACAAGGTTTGTGGGACATATCTGTATATAATTGGGTAATCAACAGACCTTTAGGTAAACATATTTATAGTCAGCTGTGAGTGTATTTTCCCACAGTTACATGTACTATTCCGCTTGGGGAAGTCCGCCAGTGATTGAAAGAGCAGAATTGGATGGAACCAATCGAATGAGACTCGTTGAATTCCCCGCGTGGTCAAGCGAGGGACCCACCGCGCTTGCGTTAGATCTTGAAGAAAACGTTTTGTACTGGGTTGGAGTCCAGGATCCAAGCTTGGCGTTCATTGATCTCCGCTATTCGCACAACGCAACAGTCTACCATATTAATTTTCACCTTTATTTGCACAACCCTTATGGACTCGCACTGGATGCGCATTTCTTCTATTGGACAGACGATCTCTTGGGGAATGTTGTAAGAGCAAGTAGAGATATATATGGGGACACAGTTGTCCTTATTCCATATCAGTACACACCACGAGGTGTGGATATCTTCAACCCAGGAGATATACAAGGTAGGTGTGGCGGCATGAAGACAGTGATAAGGTCATACGTGAACCACATGAGACTCACGGGACCCTTTTCTGTGTCAAGCTACAAAAAAAAGTATTGTTTACCCTCCCCTCCCCCCTGATTAAATGCAACTCCGTTTTAGTGTTTCCCCACCCCCAAACGTTGTTTTGCCTTTATCCGTTAAAACAGCTGGGTAAAGAGAGGCATTGTGAACTTAACTTCCTCCGCTTATAACTTGCGCTCTGTTTCCTGTCAGTGCCAGACGCTTGTGCGAGTGAATGCAGTCAACTCTGCCTTAGAAAACCTGGTGGATACAAGTGCGTATTCCCGGAAGGAGCTGGGGTTTCCAGTAATGAGACAACTTTGATTAGAGGTGAGTTTAGAGGATCTTGCAAGCACTCGAGATCGCGTTGACCATTACGGTAACGGTAATGGTAACGTTAACAGTAACGCTCGGCGTTGATCATAACGATAACTATAATGGGAACGTAAACAGTAACGCTCGGCGTTGATCATAACGATAATGGTTATGGAAACGGAAACAGTAACGCTCGGCGTTGATCATAACGATAACTATAATGGTAACGTAAACAGTAACGCTCGACGTTGATCATAACGATGACGGTAATGGTTAACGTAAACAGTAACGCTCGGCGTTGATCATAACGATAACGGTAATGGTAACGTAAACAGTAACGCTCGGCGTTGATCATAACGATAATGGTAATGGTAAAGTAAACAGTAACGCTCGGCGTTGATCATAACGATAACGGTAATGGTAACGTTAACAATAATGCTAATAATGCTACCAATGATAATTAACAATTATTCTCAGAAATCGAGGTGAGAATATTTGAAATCGAGAATATTTACTTTGCTGCTTCGCTGCTAGGTAAATATTCCTAAAGCCACTGTTAACCGAGATTGAAGAGAATAATTGTTTTAGTACATACCAATGAAGAAACCTCAGTAGGGAGCTTAAGCAAACACGACGATGACGCCGAGGATAACACCACCGGTGAAAAGATTGTTGAAGCGTAATTCGAACGTCATAGAGACTTACCGGATTTTACTTTGTACATACAGTTTTTATTGTGTCGTTTAGTTGCGCTTTTTTTTGGTCCTACCATGGTCAACGTTACATCGTGGTAGTGTTTTGCTTAATTTCCCTTGTAAAACCTCTTCAAAAAAACTGTAAAGCGAGAATCGACGGCGGCCATATTTCAGTAGCTTGGACACAATATTGTTTTCTCTCCAAACAAAGACTCACTGGCACAAGGATTACTTAGAAGCCCTGACTATATTCACCTCTTAGGAGGTGGATAATGTTGAATATCCTGAGGTGGAGAGCCAATCAGATCGCTCAAAATGCCACGGTTGCTGAGTTGATATATACTAATGGCAATTATAGTGATTGTGATGTTATGTTTAAGGTGGTGGCTAATATTATCCTGATAAATTATAAGAATTATTATAGTAATAGCTTATCAACTCCCTGGCGATGCTATCTTAATTAACGAGTCAGATTGCAGTTGGTAGAAAACATTGTTGAATTCGGGGACAGAAAGAAGAGAGGAGATCATGTTTCATGTTAGGGTTTTAAATGATACAATTAGCTCCGATGTCAAGATGCAGATTCTCCTTTATGGTTTCCAGACATTCCAGAAAGCACAAAAAAGACGAGTATATCAGAACATCAATACATCTCATCATTGGTGATAACTCTAATTTTCTTATTGCCTGTCTCTATTACTATGTAGAGGCATTTCTTTTAGAAGAAAAATTATTATCACTGATAGAATAAAGTGTCAGGTGTATCCCTCAGACCTTTATTTCTGACAAACATGATGTTTGGTGAGGTTAGCCAAGGTTTGACGTAAGTAATAATGAGGTGAAATACATCTTTGTATTTTAACGCGCAGATGAATATGGCTGCCAGGAGGATCCCAGTCTTTATTACATCACTCATAGTGAAATAGGGTGCATTGATCTGAAGGCTTCAAACCACTCCTACGTCACTAAGAAACTTGTTAAGAATGAAGGAATCATTGAAGGCGCAGCGATCGCCATCGACCATCAACAAAAAATGCTATACTGGGCTGACAACAGTCTCTTTACGATAAGCCGCATGAGTTTAGTTTCAGGAGAAAATGAAGTTATTCTCAGGGATCTTGGCCAAGTTGAAGCAATGGCGGTTGAATGGGAAAGTGGATTGCTGTACTGGACAGATTATATTTACGAAACAATTGAAGTAGCAAAGCTTGACGGAAAATACCGAAAGACGCTTATAGACAGTGGTCTCTTTAATCCCAGAGGAATCGCAGTGGATCCCATCAGGGGGTAAGACACAGGACTTCATTGTCAAGTATTGTTTTGAAGTTCTTATCAAATCTTAAATTAAGAGAGTTTGTTATTATTCACCAATCAGAGAAGACCCGTTAGCTAGATAACGGTGCACAGTAACCAGTTGACCCCACCGCGTGAAAGAGATCAGCGGTGACTGGTCGAATCGTCTCGATCCACACCTCGGTGACTACGTTGTGTGACTAATAAATAGTTTATGTTGCAACTACATGCATAAAATCACTGCTTTTAGTTTGACAGTTTTGCAAAGTTCACTTTGTGCAATACTACAGCCCTTTGTGCAGTAATACGAGCAATATTCCAGTGTGCAGAATGACTATATCTCTCCCTTTTTTTCCTTCTCTTTCAAAGTTAAAGTTTTAAGTTTTAAGTTAAAGTTTTAAGCTTAGCTTTTAATAGTAAGCTAAGGAGCTGCAATCTGTTGCATAATTAGTGACTCCCTAACCAGTGCGGCTTTGCAGTGTTTTATTTATTTTGTTTTTCTTTTTATACTTCCTTTTTACTAAGACATTTAGACTGCCAATTTTTGGTTCTTACAACCTAAACATCGACTCTTAGACAGCTGTAACTCGCATTTTAATACAGTAAATTTCAATTTTGCTTCCAGGTATTTATTTTGGACGGTGTGGGGTTATGACTTGAATAAGCCCAAAATTCATAGAGCTGACTTAACGGGAGGAAATCGCGTGGAACTTGTCGACCTTGTCTCTTTCTCTAACTGGCAACTGCTTCCCATGGGTGTGGCAATTGACTTTGGAGAAGAGCGTTTATACTGGATAGACGCATACATGAACCAAATGGATTCGGTAGATTACTATGGAGGAGACCGCCAGAACATCCATTTTGTCAGTGAGAACATTTCTCCGAGAGATGTGGCATTGTATGGAGAGATGCTATTCTGGGTGGATTACAGCAGTCGAAGTATTCATTGGATAAATAAGACGCGACCGTCAGGCGAACACAGCTTCGGTCATCTGTCCGATGACATTGTTATGAGTTCAGTTGTGTCGGATATTTCAAGACAACCACCCGGTAATTCATTTCTGGTTTATTAGCTTAAGAGTGGCTTTGTTATTGGCTTTAGTTCCGCATTGCAACGAAAGGCGATTGGTTGAAAAATATTGTGCCAGTTTCTTAACCAATCAGAAACCCTCAGGCAACAATCGTCACTTGTTCGCCCGCGTTTCATTGTGACATGTATTTGCTTTCAGTTTTGATGTATATGTTGTGGTTCAATTTTATTAAAATTTGGTTTTCTTTGCTTTGATTATGATAATGAGTTAGAAACAAAGGAAAATAAAATTTGAAACACGGATAAAATTGAACCACAACATATACAACGGACTGCTTGCATCTGTCGTAGTTGGCCAGGGCAATCACCTTGTTTCTTAGTTTCAAGATAGTCAATTGAAAACTATTACCAGTTTCTTATTATGTCTCCCAGTTAGTACGCCCGCTAAATTCAAAAGTTTGTTTTGAGATGTAATAAATATCTTACAAACCTCGTTTTCTCGGTCCGTACTGTAAGTTACCGGTCCTCGTTTTTACCTCATGGTATGTATGTCATACCATGAGGTATAGTAATTGTTGGATTTGTCACTTCATTCCCGTTGGACAATAAATTTATGCATTAAATCTGCATTAAATGTGAATTATACAGGTTTACCCCTGTCTCCCCTACTAGGTTTGGTTTTGTCCATAAAGTCTGCAATTGTTTTATGTTCACATATGTGGGGGGAGGGGGTAAGACAAAGCGGCAGCACATGTTTACAAAATGGCGTCTGCTATGTCGAGCCCGACGCAAAGATTGTCAAGGCGGATTTTCGTTCCTTTCGCTTCATATTTGATCAAAGTACACTTTTGAAGATCTCGCGAACGAACAGGAAATGTGTTCAAGAATGCTCGAGGGGAAAGAAATGGGTTTTAAAGTCCTAAAAGTGACGATGTCTCCAATTTGGACGACGAGTAATTGATCAGTCGTAGCAAGAGTGCACAAAACGAACTATTCGGAATGAACGCTTTATGATCTGGGGCACTTCATAGAATAATTACCACATACCATGAGGTAGCTTGAAGGAGCCTTTGATTTCTGTTCGGATTTATGGCCCTTCGCTCTTGGGCCATAAATCCGAGCGGAAAAAACTCGGTGCGTAACTTTCAGTACGAACCGCGAACTCGGTTAGTAAGAGGTATGTACAACACACTGTGTAGTAGTTTTGCATGGTTCTCTAGTAATGTACAACAACAATAACTTTTCTTCGGAGATATTTGGGCAGAGACGTTAAACACAGCTTTCCCAACGCCTAGAGCTTCTAGGAACTGGTGGCATTATGTGCCATGAATTTTGAAGGTTGTTTTATAATCTTTTGTTTCCTCAGCCTCACCAATGAACAGACCACCATGTGCTGTTGGCAATGGCGGCTGCAGTCAGCTTTGCCTATCACGACCAGGTGGAAGGATGTGCGCATGCGCCAACGGAGTCACAATGAATGAGGATGGGGTGACTTGTAATAATGGTAACCTGGCCTTGAATTTCATGTTTAGGTGTCGGCTAAGTCTTAAGATCAGGCAGATATTGGTCACGCGGGGCGCACGTGCTGATCATGTGATGTGACGCACTAGTTTGCTTGGCAACTTGTTTGTTTGATACTCCTTCTGAGCACAAACGCTTAAAAAAAAGACGAAACTTTTATGTGTCAAACCCTAGTTAGAATTTCTGAAGTTAGTTTAAGAGTTGTTAACCGGTGAATTTATTTATTTGCAGTAACCCAGCCAACGTCGCCGCCACCTCCTTTACCAGGTATTTTAATATTTTCAAGGGCATTTCAGGGTTATAAATAGCTCTGTTACATTGACAGGAGTTACTTCTTCTGTGAGTCACTCCTCAGCTCAATGATTTTGTCATCTATAGTTCGCAATAGCTTATGATATTGATTGCATTGTATCACCCCTTGTGGAATTTTCTTTACTATAACAACAACAACAACAACAAAACGTTTAATAGCTCAACATCTTGTTAAGGTCTCATTTGTAACATGTATAAGATATATGCATATTAACATATATTTTCACATGTGTCTGAGTGGTGATACAACATATAGAGGATACTATACGGTGACGAGAAGATATTAATTTAATGTTCGAGTGGCAAAAACAATATCCGTCACGAGTAAGCACAGCGAACGAGTGAGATATTGTTCTTGCCACCGACCGGTTGGCTCAGTTGTTAGAGCACCGGACTACCGTGCGGGAGGTCGCGGGTTCAAACCCCGGCCGGTCCAGCACTCAGGGTCTTTAAATAAGTGAGGAGAAAGTGCTGCCTTTGCAATAACATCTGTAAATGGTTACACTTTTCTAGTCTTCTTGGATAAAGATGATAAACCGTAGGTCTCGTCTCACAACCCTCGTTTGTATAACTTCGTGGGACGTCAAAGAACCCACACACTGTTCGTGAAGAGTAGGGGACGTATATCCCGGTGTTGTGGTCTGGCCTTTGTTGACCGCCCGGCAAATAATCCTCACATGAGGGGTTGCTGTATAAGAAGAAGAAGAAGAACATAAAATTGGTATCTTCGAGCTAACGTGTAATTTCTTTTTATTATATAGACAAAAACACATTAAAACGTTCGTTTGACAGCTTTGTACACAAACTGAATCGTGCAAGGCGGAAATGACGTCATCGATATCCTCAAGAGTTAGGATATGGAAAATACGCCACTACGGTCCCGGATGTAGTTTCGTATGAATTTCACGAGGGGTGCAATTCCCAGTAAAACACTCACGTCTATATAATAAATATATAATATACCATCGTATAGAAGAATGCTCGGTATGATACACGTGGGGTTAACATTACGATGTTCTCTTTCAGATGTTATAGTCCGTCTTCTTGGCTCAAACAATTCCCACGAAGGACGAGTCGAAGTGGGGCTTATGGTGAATGGTACCAGAGTATGGGGATCGATATGTGTCGACCACTGGGGCATCAAAGAGGGAAATGTATTATGTAGAATGCTGAACTTTACAGAGGCGAGGCATGTCACATTGGGTGCCTATTTTGGTCAAAGTGACACATCTACACCCATTATGATGGACAATGTCAAATGCCGTGGAGATGAGCAGACCATTGCCGCCTGCCGCTATGATGGTTGGGGAATACACAATTGTTTACACAGTGAGGATGCTGGTGTGATTTGTAGGACTGACAATGAAGGTATACAAACCCGTTAGACTTGACTAAATTTAAGAGTTTTTATCAAGACCATCGCAATTTTTTTTTCAGGCCTTAACTTCGCAACTGCCGTTAACTTGTGTTTATTAGTGCGGTGACCTTTCACTTTTTCAAATCTTTCCGGCCTCCGAAGGGTAAATATCTGGAATTTCATGTATTTGCATTTCTATTTTCATCCTCTGTGGGTATATTACGAAGTTCACAAAATGACTACCTTCCAGCTGGTTTGATAGCTCAGTTGGTTAGAGTATAGCACCGGTATCGCAAGGTCATGGGTTCTTAGCAATTTGTTAACACATACATCTAACAGTTATGTTCTTTCACTTGCTAAAGTCTTTTCTCTGTGGTTCAAATAATATGAAATTTCATAATTATATTCGCATTTCTAAACTTAAGATTAATTTATTTTAAGATTAATTAATTTGATTTAAGTCTTTTTTAGTTTGATCAATCACCAAGTGCGATGTGGCGAATACTGTACCACTTTTTAATACTGCTGCTTTCTTTTCTATCCCGTCCACTTAAACTATTTTTAGCCTTTCTCCCAGTGGTGCAATTGACAACTTGACGTTCAAAAGACTTGCGCAATTTTAAGCACGTGCAGTTTAGACTTAATCAGGTTGGAACGGGATTCAACCGCTTTGCCTCGCGAAAACGCCGCTATATTACCATGCTCTAGCACCTGAGCCAAACAACCATCCACACTGTCATCATGTCCATATTTCAACTGCATATGAAGTCATTTATTAAGAATTGTTAAATACCTAGACTTTCACTCAACAAAACGAGCACTGTGATTGGTTGATTCTTGGTCACGTGCTCCTGATCAAGTTCAAATTCATCCCGACCAGGATGCAATTGCGCAGTTGTTGCCCGCACACCGAATACAACGGCACGTGATCAGTGCATGACTTAATTACAAAATGGCGTGATCCCTAAATATATAACAAAGCACTTAATGTATGGTCCCTCGGGAAACTCGTTAATTTTTGTTTTCGCTAGAGTCCTGATCAGGACTTTCGAGAAAACAAAACTAACTGTTTCCCTCGGGACCATACATTAAGTGTATCTTATTACCGTTTCGTCTATAGCTCATTTTTAGCTTGTGGATTCACGAGGTATTGGGATGGTGGGTCAAAATGTCATGGACAGCGGATAACAAAAGACAGGGTCTTGAAGGGTATTCCCGGGATCCTGAATTTGATCAAAATACGGTGTGGGATTCGGGAAAACGCAAAATTTATTGACGGGATTCGGGAATTGACTGCTCTCCGTGAAGCGGAATTCCCCAAAATGTTTGCACGCGCGGGATACGTGTTTTTTCGCCTGTCTATCGGGAATTTGGGAAAGCTTCACGAGCCAGATAAACGTACAACGCGCAAATTGAAATATCAATTGAAAGGGCCAATGTACAGATAACATTTTTTATTAGCTTTTTCAGAAATTTTCTTTTTAAATGTATTTTTGAGGAAACAAAAAACGAGATTCGGGATAGCAATGAAAAAGGTGCGGGATGCGGGATTCTCGTGAAAAAGAAGCGGGAATACGGGATCAGGACACCCCTTCCAGACCCTGAAAAGAAGCATCGGAGCCAATACTAACCTTGTAATTAACGGCTGTCATGTAATTAACGGTCGTAATGTAATTAACGGTCGCCATGTAATTAACGGTCGTCTTGTAGGTCATGTTACATGAAACCTTAGAATGGTCGTCTAGTTACATCTTCATATTCGGTTATGTCACGCAACATGATGCAATCGCTTTCTCGGAGACACAAGAAAATGAAGTGTAAACAAACTCTACAATTACTCTTATACACATCCCTCCAAATAATTTTAAGAAACTGGGCACCGGAACAAAATATAGTCATTCGCGCTCGAGAAAGATAATCCAAACCGTGTTGCATTTAAGACCTTCAAGACACCTGTGCACTAAAGATAAAACTGTACGTTCCTTACTGATTTCAAACTTTTAAGTTAATATTTTATCTACAAGCTCACCATTGGGTACCTTTGAATACAGTTTAAATTTTATCCCATTGGCAATATTGTTGTTTTGTTCTTATTTAGTTGAGCCGACTCTCGCCCCTGGACCACATCCAGGTTAGTGCCTTATCTCTTAACATATGCCTTGTAATTTCAGTTGACTTGGATCGACATACTTTCGAGAAACTTATTGACTTGGTTGATATAGAATAAAACAAACCCCTCAAGAGTATAGCCGTTTGCACAACATTCACTTGAGGGGAAACACCGTATTGTGAATGGAGGACTGCGACCTTAGTTCGTCAAAATTTTCATTCTTAATCCCAACATCTAGAATTAAAGGTTCGTCTACGTGAGGGTCCAACGTCCAATCAAGGACGAGTGGAAATTTACCTCAATGGAACTTGGGGCACCATATGTGACGACAACTGGGGAATTCAAGAGGCAAACGTCATTTGCCGCATGCTAAATTACACCGAGGGAGCATGGACCACACAGTGCTGCGGATGGTATTACGTGCCCAGTGCGCCGAACCAAATATGGCTTGATGACGTGCGCTGTGATGGTACAGAGACGAGCATTGCAGAATGTCGTCATGGCGGATGGGGAGAACACAACTGCGGGCACTACGAAGACGTGGGTATAGTCTGCAAGTTCACACCTCCTCCAACACCAGGTAATGTTCCTTTATCGGAATACACTTATCGGCTACTGAGGGAATTAATGGATCAAGCAACGAAGGAGCGAATTAGCAAATAAACGAACGAACGAAGAAACAAACGAACGAACGAACGAACGCAGGAATGAACGAAGGAACGAACAAACGGACGATCAAACGAATGAACAAGTAAATTAACGAACGAACCAAGGAACAAACAAACGAAGAAACGAAGGAATAAACGAAGGAACAAACAAAGGAACGAGAAAATGAATGAATAAGCGAACAAATAAATGAATGAATGAATGAATAGACTTAATAAATATGTCTTTAAGATATCTAGCAGAGAGAGAAGGGTGAGTGAGTGAGTGAGTGAGTGAGTGACACTTTATTTAAACTCGGAATTCCATCAATTAATATTGGTTTTCATGAAAGCCGAGTAAGATTAAAAATTTAAACAGAGATTAAAAAGTGGGACAAACTATCAATAACAAGATAATAACATATCAAAGTCAAAAATATTATTATCTTCCAGTCCTCTCTTGAAGGCTGCAAGAGTTTTAGCCGACTTAATTGAATTAGGCAAGGAATTCCACAATTTAGGACCAGCGTAAAGAAAACTCCTTTTCATAAAATCGGTTTTCGGTAATGGTAAATTAATATTTAATTCACTGTTCCTAATATTGTAAGGATTTCTTGCCTCGACTTTGAAAAATCTGTCAATTAAATAGTTTGGGGCTGCACCAGTAGAAATTTTAAACATTTGGGTGGCCTTATGCTGAGCTCTTCGGGTTTTTAAATCAGACCATCCAAGTTCCCTTAAAACATCCTCTGAGCTTACATCATAGGCAGCCCTTAAAATAACCCTACCAGCCCTATTCTGTAATTTTTGTAATCTGGTTGCTAGACCTTTAGATAAATTAAAGGGCAGACAGACAGAGAGAGACAGAGACAGAGAGAAAGAGACAGAGAGGCAGAGACAGAGACAGAGACAGAAAGAGAGAGACAGAGACAGAGAAATAGACAGAGAGAGAGACAGAGACAGAGAGACAGAGACAGAGAGAGAGACAGAGACAGAGAGTGAGGGGGGAGAGACAGAGATAGACAGACAGACAGACAGACAGAGAGAGACAGACAGACAGAGACAGAAAGAGACAGAGAGAGAGACAGAGACACAGAGAGAGAGAGAGAGAGAGATGCACAGAGACAGAGAGACAGAGACAGAGAGACAGAGACAGAGAGACAGAGACAGAGAGACAGAGACAGAGAGAGTGAGTGACAGAGACAGAGACAGAGACAGACAGAGAGAGAGAGAGAGAGAGAGAGAAAGAGACATAGACAGAGAGATTAAGAGACAGAGACAGCGAGACAGAGACAGAGAGAGTAACAGAGACAGAGTACAGAGACAGAGAGAAATACAGAGACAAAGAGACAGAGACAGAGATAGAGAGACAGAGACAGAGACAGAGAGACAGAGACAGAGAGACAGAGACAGAGACAGAGAGAGACAGAGACAGAGAGAGAAAGAGAGAGAGAGAGAGAGAGATTTTGCTGCTGATAGGGGACACCTAGCTGAGAGAAGCCTTACATTTACTCAGTAATTGGGATGTCTCAATTTTAATTCGGGCAAATCTCTTTAGATATTGCAAATATTTGTTATTTCGACAGAATGAAAATTCGCCAGAAACAAAAACCGAAGATTGAGTAGATTATGATTTGTTTAGTTTGCATATTACATGGAGACAGTTGTTGATCTTCTTTGTTTCAAAACATTATAAGAGAACTGATGTGCAATTATTGTCTTTTTTTCTTGTAGATGAAAAGTTAAGGTTGGCAGATGGAGTGAGAAAAGGTGAGGGAAGAGTCGAAATCTTCCATGCGGGCTACTGGGGCACGGTCTGCGATGACATGTGGGATATCAAGGATGCAAAGGTTGTGTGTCGTGAGCTGGGATACTATGACGCCCTCAGTGCTCCAATAAACGCCTTATTTGGAGAAGGCAACGGCCATATTTGGCTAGACAATGTTGACTGTTTCGGAAACGAGTTGTTAATTGAGGATTGCCCGCACAATGGATGGAATAACGAGAATTGCGGTCACAGTGAAGATGCGTCTGTTATTTGTGTTAACAATTCGGCCAATACAGGTACGACGAACATGCACTTTTAAAAGGGACTGCGTGATGGTATCTTGCCTTAAACTAAAGCAAATCAATTTTGATTTTCTGTAATCTCTGTGTAAACGAATTATTCCAGTTAACCATTCCTCGATATTGCAGGAGAATAGCTCAAATTTTGTAGGAGATGCATTCTGGAACTGTTTGGAGGGGAAGTCGTTCTTTGTTTTTAGTCGTCTGCGATAAATTTTTTCGCTGAAAACAGGGAATTGCGCTCCGCATCAAGATCTCAAATACCTGGAGAAACTCACCAAATATGGAAATACTTCTCCCCAAAAACAGTTCAAGATGCACTATACACAAAATCCGACCCAGTTTTGCGCGCAAACCGGTTTGGCAAATCGTCAGCGAAGGTGAAAGCTCAGTTCTCTTATGTAATGCACATCCAAATAGACAAAACTTTCAGAAGTGTTAGTATGTTTGATACTTGCGACGAACCCAGCAATAGATAATGTTTTGTTGAGCTCTTCTTTGCAGGGTAACTTAAATTTAAACCATAGGTTTTCCCGGATGTAATCATACGTACCTATTGAATAACTCAGTCATATAAACATTTTCTGATATTACCACCGTTCTTTTTCTTTCCCATTCTCTACTTGTGTTTTTCTCATTTCGGATCTTGCGGGACCACTCGAGGGACCGTGTGTCCTGTTTTCTGCCCAGCTCGCGTCATTGTGTATTGTCCTCATGCGGGCGTTTTTCTGTGTTTTTTAAACAGAAGCGCGCGCGTGGCTAAAGGGATAATAATAAATCAAGTTGTCATTTCGTTCTCAGATGCAGAGGACTTTCTACTAACTTGCGAGGATGGCCGGAATTTATGTTACTTTATACCCCTGGGACAAGACCCACCAATCAAAGAGGTCCCACTAATGTTGTCAACAATAAGTCCACGAGGAGTCGCCTACGACCCCGCAGAGAAACGCATTTATTGGGCTGATAGCGACACAGTAGTACGAGCTTTCCTCAATGGTAGCTCAGTAGAAGTTATTATGACAGGCCTTAGCGAGCCTATGGGTATAGCCATAGACTCTGCGGGTCGTAATATTTATGTTGCTGACCTATTGGGAAACAAGATTGAAGTAGCACGACTTGATGGCTCGTATCAGACTACGTTTCTTCGACACCCGGCACCTCAAGGCATCGCATTGGACAACAGTGACGGGTAATAATAATAACAATAATAATAATAATAATTTTAATTATAAATACTAGTAATTATAATTATAATAGTAATTATTACTACTACTTATTATTACTCTGCATGCATCTTTCCTGGTGTTTTGCGAAACAATTTTTTTTTTGCGAAACAAAACTCTTTTGCATACTTGCAATGGAACTCAAACAAAACTTTAAGTGCAATGAGAAAAATATTTTACTCGTTTAAAAGTGGATATTCCATTTAACCAGGTTTCACGTCTTGAATGGAACAGCGTATTTTTTTCTACGAAGAAAAATTTCTTTTTTATGTGACGTTTTTTTCATCCAGGTATATATACTTTTCTTCAATTGGTGCGGTCAAGCAAATATTGAGAGCCAACATGGATGGCACAAATCAAAGTGTCCTGGCAAATTTATCCTCAATTGGCGAAGATATTGTTGATGTGGTTCTTGATAAACCAGGACAAAGACTGTTCTTGTCCGACCAATCCAGCGAAGAAATTAGGTATATTGACCTGGAAACACGTCAGGTGCACGTGTTACTCTCAGGAAATCTTCATCGACCTGTGGGACTGACTCTGTTCAGAAACACTTTGTATTGGACAGGTTGGGGAGATGGTGGTTTTTCAGGGGCGATCTTCAAGGCTGAAGCCACCAATGGCACCACAGTACAGATGGTGGCTGGTGGATATATGAATCCTAATGGAATCTTTGCCCACGATTCTGAAGCTTCTTCGTCACCCGGTATGCATGACAACAATAACATTGATATGCGTTCACCAGTTTACACCTGATATACATTAGTAGAAACCAACTTGCATTCAATCAGGAATTCTGCAATCTAATTGGCCAACATATTCACCAGCTATTGGTGATGGAAAGCGATTGGCAAAAACACCCGCCCCTGGAACAAAATGAGGCACTTTTTAGCTTGCGGTGAAGGCCATATTTTGGCTTAATAAGGATTTTTACAATTTCCTCTTGTTCAACAGTAACATTTCTCTTAATTCTGTTTCAACAGCGTCCTCGTGCCAGAACAAAAGTTTCTTTCAAAAATACTTACATTCAGCCAATCAAACTCATCATGAGACGATATCACACATGTGCTAGATTACTGGCGCGATAGTGTTTTGATAAATTTGCCGCGCTCACAAGTGAAATAGTTTTCCACACACTTAATGAAACTTTGTATCTTGCCGTTGTCACGTGATATATCCTAGTTTATTCACAAACGTTTTTAATCGAACTCTGATTGTAACGTAAGGAAAGTTCATGCCGCCTTTCGTTGTTATTAAGTGTTTTTTTGTTTTATTTTTTCACTCATCTCTGCCTCATCATCTCAAATGGTTACAAATGTGCGTGTCCATCGGTTACCGATCCCTCCCAACAATACCTTACCACACCCATCACGCCATCCGCTACACCAACACCGGCATCATCCACTTCGAACTCCTCATCGCAAGCTCTTTCAGCTACCCTGACTATTCCTGTTCCAACACCCTCTTCATCCTCCACTTTAGAGTCTTCGTCGGCTGCACCAACACCCTCTTCGAACTCCTCATCGCAAGTTCTTTCAGCTACCCTGACTATTCCCGTTCCAACACCCTCTTCATCCTCCACTGTAAAATCTTCGTCGGCTGCACCAACACCCTCTTCGAACTCCTCATCGCAAGCTCTTTCAGCTACCCTGACTATTCCTGTTCCAACACCCTCTTCATCCTCCACTGTACACTCTTCATCAGCTACACCAACACAACCTCCATCTACTGACTACTGTGAGGACCACTCACCCTGCCAGAATGAAGGAACATGTGTTCCTAATGACAGCGGATACTATTGCGAATGTGTAGGAGTTTTCGGTGGAGAAAATTGCACCGATAATTTACAAGAAAGTAAGTATGAAGTCGTCTCTAGAACCATCAGATTGTTTTATTATTTGTCATTATGATTATCCTCGTAATTCTCAACATCACTATTCCTTTTAACATAGAATAATAGCAATAATAATAAAATAGTAATTAATCATAATAATGATATTTCTCAACACTCGAAGAGGAATTTCGCGTCTCCGTGTGGCAGTATGATATCCTCTTTTTAACATACATAGAGGATATTACACGGTGGCGCGAAGATATGAATTTTATTTTCGAGTGGCAAAAAACAATATTTTACGAACTAGCGCAGCGAGTGAGTAAAATATTGTTTTTGCCACGAGACAAAAAGACATCGATACAAATTTCGGAGGGAAATTACCGAAATTACGTCATCGATAAACTCACGTGTGAGATTATGGAAAATAAATCACTCGGGTCCCGGATGTAGTTTTTATGAATTTTACGAGTGGTATATTTTCCAGTAAAATACTCGTGTCTATATAATAAAAACGGTTATTAATCGAACTCTGATTGCAGCATCGTAACATGTCTTTTGCTATTATTTAGTTTTCGCTCTCTTTTTTGTGCATGTGGTTATCTCGGACTTAATGGGTCCAGTTCATAGAAAATTAAGAACAAAATTGAAAATGCGGTATCCCAAGAGCCAATGGGTTTATCAGTACGATGCATGATATTCACATATGTTTTTCTTTCATTGATTTTTCGTTAGGCAGTTTACATATACCCCGTAGTTTTTATTTTTTTCATTAGCGGGGTAATTACGCTCATTTGCAAGCTTTTAAGGCCTATCTGCTTAATTTAGTTCGTTTGTGCGATGAATTTTCTCGTTTGATAAGCTATGCTCTTAACATACTAAAATGCAGAGCCTTCACATCTTCAGTAAAGTTGCAATCAAAATTTGTCTTAACAAAAATAAAAGTGATTAGGCGCATAAGACGAGGTTGTACTTTGTTTTATCTGTGTATCCTAGCAACGTACGTATAAATTTCCATGTTCCTTACCATATGTTTCATTGCAAGATACAAGGAAATTTCCATGTATCTTGCCATATGTTTCATTGCAAGGCATATGGAAATTTCCATCTACATTGCCATATGTTTTATTGCAAGGTGTATGGAAATTTCCATGTACCTTGCCATATGTTTCATTGCAAGGTACAAGGAAATTTGCATGTACCTTGCCATATGTTTTATTGCAAGGTATATGGAAATTTCCATGTATCTTGCCATACGTTTTATTGCAAGCTATATGGAAATTTCCATGTACCTTGCAATACGTTTCATTGCAAGGTACATGGAAATTTCCATGTACCTTGCCATATATTTTATTGCAAGGTATATGAAAATTTCCATGTACCTTGCCATATGTTTTATTGCAAGGTACAAGGAAATTTCCATGTACCTTGCAGCTAAACATGAGGTAAGGTACTTGGTAATTTCCATGTACCTTGTCTTATGTCTTGTTGCGAGTACCTATGCCTCCTTGGTGTGCCAAAATTGACACGGGTTACCCCAATTACCGAAAATTGAAAAAAATTCGCATTGTTTCAATATGTCGTAAGATCCTTTTTGTTCAAGAAAACATGCGAATATCTTGAGAAGTTGAAAAACCTTGAAATCAGCCGCTGCATGAACATGTCTCAGTCGCAGCTTGTCTGAGATGAGCGCGTCAACTTTGCTAACCATGCACCGTGAGTCAGTTGATTAACTTTAGAAGTCGATGTAAATAAATAGTAAATATACATTTGAACTGGCTTCGATCAGCGAGGTTCAGCGAGGAATTAAATTGCATGAATCGA
Organism: Ricordea florida; assembly: GCA_949710005.1. Taxonomy (NCBI): domain Eukaryota; kingdom Metazoa; phylum Cnidaria; class Anthozoa; order Corallimorpharia; family Ricordeidae; genus Ricordea; species Ricordea florida. The sequence continues at coordinate 2,940,216 of OX453281.1, read as the reverse complement.
TTGGCCTTGCAAAATACATATGGTTTTTATTTTCCTTCTGACGTCACTACTTAAGGAGAAGTCGTGCTGTGGTTACGATAGGGCATTTTCATAGCAACCACGGCAACAAACTAAAGACTGAAACGCTGGCAACATATGAATACATCAGATATAATGACGCAACTGAATTGAAAAAAAAACATGGTAAAACAGCACAATAACTATAGTGACAGACATACAGGAAATCAATCTTAACAGGAGCCCTGATCTTAATAGAAAATACGAAATTTTCCAGTTCATACGCTTATAATAAACCACGCGTACGACAGCAGCCCTTGGCCAATGAGGACTTAGCGATCAAGATTAAGCGACCGTTCAAAGGAAAGGGAAATTGTCCAAGCAGGAAGCGGTAGTGCGCGGCTTGAACGCTTGCTGGGCCTTCTCTGGGACCTTACGTCGCCGTAACTATAGACAACTTTGGGCGAATTTAGGCGACTAAATAAACAAAATTGACAGAAAAAAACATGGCGAATTAAGACGATTTAAGACGACTCAATTTCCCAGAGTAGGCCTGTTATTGGAAGAAGTCAACTCAACCCCGCTTCTAGTTTAATTTTTATTTTGAGTACTTTACTTTCACTCTTAGTTCTCAGGATATAAGTTGTGATTATCCTCAGTCTATGATTTGCCTGGCAGTCTGACGACTTATTTGGTACTCCATTGAGTAACTGGTCTTCAGTTCAACCCTCAGTTACAATGTATCGACATTGCTCGTTAGGAGAAGTCCTTAATATATTGCTGATTGCTGCAATCGATCGAAAGTTTGAAGTCAGTGTCTTTCCTAGAAGATCAGTATGGAGGTGACCAGATAGCTTTTCACTGTATGGGATAAACAGTGAAGATCCCCAGTCACTTTAATTTCTTTCTTACAGTACATTTTCTAATTGTAATTCATGACCAATAGGAGCCGTGCAGAACTGCTATTACCCCAAGGAGTATAACAGTAATTGTTTGATGCTCTAATCGTCCTGCTTCACAGGGATCACACGGGTCAGCGGTAAAATCATTACAAAGTTCTTTATCTTTGCAACACAGTCTGCAGTGTTTTGTTTTCACAATTGTTATTACTACCGTTATTGTTATTATGATGATGATGATGATGATTTTTATACAGGGTGTTTTAGTCTCGTTTTCCAGGATTTTTACTTGAAGAGCCGGTGTTCTTTAACTTTACTCCATTTTTCCAAATTCGACGTAACTGTCGCTGAAAAGTGTGCAAGTCTAAAACAGGTATCAATTTTTTATCAGTAAGTAGTTCTTTTACTTACCATGATATCGTTAAGCAGTTTCAATTTTAACAGAAACGCAAATTGTTAGGGTAATCTTCATAGCTAACTCAGACGACTCCACTGTATTGTGTACAGTTTAATTTAGGCTCAATAATCACAAAGGAGGAGTCTTGGAGAAGACATAGGACGCTAATGCCCCATTCACACAAACAAAACATGTTTCAGTTAAACCAGGTTTTAAAACGTGAAAATTGGTAATCGAACACTGGCTTTTACACAAGCTTCAAATAAACTTTAACATGTTCTTTCTATTTGTGCTAAATTTGTAGTCGACAACGCCAGTAAGCGGCTTTTGTAAAAGAAACAATTTTAAACCGTGTTTAACTAAACAGCGTTTAAAAATGTGTGAATGGGTTATGAGACATCTTATTTATAATTTGGCAGTCACGTTAGTTGAAAGAAATGTAATGCTGCAAGCGAGCGCGGTGATCAAAATCAGCGGCAGCCGTATTTCTGTTGGGTAGATACGTGGTGTATTGGGACAAATAGTGTACCAGAGGCCATCCTTAGCAGTACTTAAACATCCTTAAACATCTTTATCCATCCTTAGCAGTACTTAGACATGCTTAGACATCATTATACATCCTACGCAGTACTTAGACATCCTTATCCATACTTAGCAGTACTTAAACATCCTTAAACATCATTATACATCCTAAGCAGTACTTAAACATCCTTATCCACACTTAGCAGTACTTAGACATCTTTAAACATCATTATACATCCTAAACAGTAATTAGACATCCTTACCCATACTTAGCAGTACTTAAACATCCTTAAATATCATTATATATCCTTAGCAGTACTTAGACATCCTTATCCATACTTAGCAGTACTTAGACATCGGTATCCATCCTTAGCAGTACTTAAACATCCTAAGACAACGTCTAAGGATGTACAGTGGTGTTAGAGATGTTTAGGTACTGCCAAAGATGGATAAGGAGGTCTAAGTACTGCTTAGGATGTATAATGATGTTTAAGGATGTCTAAGTACTACTTAGATGTACGATGATTTTTGAGGATGTTACACAACTATGTAATTACCATATCATTGCACGGACCTTTGTATACTTTACACTGTTACACAACTATGTAATTACCATATTATTGCACGGACCTTTGCACACCTTGTACATATTTAGTGATTGCAACAAATTAAAGATTCACTTTTAGGATTGCAACAGTGAGGTTAACACTGCTAAGTATGGATAAGGATGTCTAAGTACTGCTTAGGATGTATAATAATGTGTAAGGATGTCTTAGTACTGCTAAGTATGGATAAGGATGTCTAAGCATTGCTTAGGATGTATAATGATGTTTAAGGATGTTTAAGTACTGCTTAGGATGAATAAGGACGTTTAAGGATGTCTAAGTACTGCTTAGGATGTATAATAATGTTTAAGGATGTCTAAGTACTGCTAAGTATGGATAAGGATGTCTAAGTATTGCTTAGGATGTATAATGATGTTTAAGGATGTCTAAGTACTGCTTAGGATGTATAAGGATGTTTAAGTACTGCTAAATATGGCCTCCGGTACACTATTCGTCCCCATAAGTGCCTTAATTAAATGATTCCTCGCAGAGTTATTTTACGCTATTTAACCTGCAAAGATAAGAAAATTGTCCAGGGACTCACCTGGAAACGGAAATATGTTATAATTAGTCGCTGAGTTAGAATTAGTCAAAATAGTGAGAGTTCTAATAGTTATTCTGCAGATCTAACGTTTAACATTGCCATTTGCGGCATTGGTCACAGTTTGTGCTTCTATTCAGAAGCGGCTAAGTTCATTCACTAGACATAGAATAGTATTCGAACACACCAAACGTCTCCTTTGAAAACAAAAATAAACAGACTGAGACTTATGTAAATTTATTGTTCTGCATGTAAACTTGTTCATTTTATCGAAAAAATGAAATTAAGTGCAGCGAAATATTGAAACTGACTGAAATCGGAGTTTCAGTCGTTAATTTCACTCCTTAACCCCTTAATTACGCGTGTTCTTTTTGAAAAGCTACGAACTTCACCATTCGAAATTTACTTGTAGTACTCTCTTAAAATGGATCCTTCGACTAATGGTTTGACAATTATCCTTATATGCATTTAAGCGAACGTGATGACCTTATTTTAATTAAAGAAATTTTAATCTATCAGTAACGGTTTATTTCCTTATTATTTTTATCATCAAACGTTTAAATTCCCTATAATTCTATCTGTAGCCATGAAAAATGATTGATTCTGAACCGATATCAAAAAATACGTCATGTAAATATTTTATGCAAATGTAATTTATTCATTTTTGTTTGTCACCTTCGTTCGGGAAGGGAAGGAAAGCTTCGAACTACGAATATGTCTGCCATTACCGCACCAGCCAAATATAACAGGGTTTTAGAGTAGAAAATCGTTGCTGTAATAGAGGTTACGCGGAGAAGGTTTCATGGAGTTTGCTATTTGCAAAATTTGGATTTTGGGGACGCTTCACATTTGATTTAAGTGGATACCATGTGGCCGTTGAATCCGCCGCCCGCATCATAACGAACATAAGTTATCAGGAATTCAATTCCGTTCTATGTGCTTCATAGGTAACTGTATTACGTTTATCATTTGTGTCTTCTTTGCTTTAAAAGTGAAGGATATTTCTCATGGAAATATTTGTAACTATTCCAAATACTGAAGTCCAAAAGGTCGTCTATTAAGGAGTTTTACTGACTGAAGTATAACATTCCTCATTTGCAAGATATACCATGCATATTTGCTGCATATCGCTAGGAGCTGCTACGATATTTCGCTGAGTATTGTCGAGCGCAGAGCAGTGTAAATTATTTTTAAAACACATATTCATTTGAATTTTCAATTTCTTATGTTAAAACATCTCAATTCATATTAAGCAATTGATGTTTATTTTATCAGCGATTATCCTCAGCTCTAACGTAATATATTTTTGCTTCTGAGCTTTAACACATAAAGATATATAATGCTAGGCAAATAAGGTAAGAATGACTTATTTTTATCATCCTGTCCACAGGCAACTTGACTACAAGGAAAAAGCAACAGTGAACCAGCCTGAAGATAAGTACAGTTTACATTTTATCAGATCTCCATATTTCCTAGTTCACCATTATTTTCTTTAATTAATACTTTTTTGCTTGGAAATCGGCGTATTCTTCATGCAGCTTTCGGAACAGTTGTTAAACAGTCCATAGCTTTCGAGAGAATGGTCACACTGTATGATGGCTCGATACAGACATGAAAAAAGTTAGAACCACACTGTATAGTGAAACAAACAGTACCACAGTAAAGTACTGTTCAGTAGCTTTCCATAGAATGGTCACACTGCATGGTTTGATCCACAGATGAAAAAGATAGAACCACACTGTATAGTGAAACAAATAGTACCACAGTACAGTACTGGGCAAGATTTCCGCACCGGTCCCTACTTCATTATGCATGCACGAGATGAATTGTTCACATGTAAACATTTTTTGTTATTGCAGAATGATACAATATCGCTACAGCATGCATAATAAAGTAGGGACCTGTGCGGAAATCATTCCAAGTACTGTTCTGTAGCTTTCCATAGAATGGTCACACTGCATGGTTTGATCCACAGATAAAAAAATGTTTAACCTCACTGTATAGTAAAACAAACAGTACCACAGGATTGAACTGTTTAGTAGAGTTATCAACCTTTTTACTCCTGCGTTTCTCTCTCAAAACTCTCTTGTGCCAGCAGAATTCATATTTACATTTTTTTTTTTTTTACTCCAAGGAGAATGGAATTTAGTTACAAGTACTGAACTGCACTGTCGTCTCACATGCTGATCTTGGATCCAAGGTTAGATTTGACTCCAACTGTTTTTACTGTACATTGACTGTTTATGTGGCTGTTGTTAACTTTTCTGAGGCTGAAAGGATTGAAGTTGAAATTAAAGAAGAAAAAGCTGAAAGGTTTGATCCACTTCAAGTGAGATAGAACTTCCAAGAAAAAATTTTGATCCAAGTTCAAAGTTCCACATATGTAAAATTTATCAATATATCCCGATGCGACTTTTTTATGGAATATGCTGGAAACTTGCTTAAATTCTGTACTGTACACCTGTATGGGGATTAAAATGGCCGTATAGACTTCTTGGAAACCCCAACGTTTTGGTCGTACCTCAAGTTTCACCAGGCCGGAATTCCATGGCAGCCACATAAGCAAAAATACTCTTTACACGGGAAAGTTTGACTGGCTGGCGACATCTCTGATTGGTGCACAGAACTGCTTTTGTATTAATCGGCTAGAGCACTTACCTTGGATTTGATTTCTGATCTAGGACAGCCATTTGAAAACCGCTCTAATTTGACACAGGTGATTTCTCTGGAAAAGGTTTAGCTTTCTTCAAGATTGCATTGCATTGGTTAACGCTAACCTCAAAAAATTCTCGTCGTTCACGTTTACATGTTAGTACGAGTACGATTTTATCCACAAGTTGATAGCTTGCACACATGAAGGCGGTTGAAACGTTTCCAGAGAACTCGGCTGTGTCAGCTTTGCCGCTCGCTACATGTCAAGCGCAAGGCAAATCTATGTTTTAGGTATTTCTTAAAAGCAAATAGTCAATGAAAAGTTGGAATCGTCCTTGTATATCAACAGTGGAATCTGAAAGCCTTCCATCAAGTGTCTAGTAACAGGAAACGAGTCGGTGCTTAACTGCTGTTTTTTTGTACTTTCAGATGTGAAAGCAAGAACCGCAAGCCAAAGAACAGAAGAAATGTAACCAGACTGTACACTGTTGAACCCAATAAAGAATGTTGAACCAGAACAGAGTTTGTAGACGTTAAACCAGTGCACAAACGTTGCGTTTCAAGTGGCGACGGCCTGTTCCAAAAAAATACTAAGTCTCGATTTTGCATCAATACGCATGCGCAAGAAATTTAGCTCGAAAAATACTAAGTCTCGATTTTGCATCAATACGCATGCGCTAGAAATTATGTTCGAAAAAAACTAAGTCTCTATTTTGCCTTTCTGCACATGCGCGAATTTTTAATAATCTTGCACTGGTTTAATATTTGCACTCTGTACTTGCAGTCTCTTTTCTCTATTTGCATAACGAGTCTTTCTAGCAGACCCCTGTTCAAATTGTCCTAATTTTCCCGCCAAAAGACTTAGAAAAATACCAGGGCGCCAAATACGCATGCGCCAATTTTTTTTTTTAATTTTCTAGGGTGACCCCTGTTCAAATGTTGGCAATTTTCCCGCCAAAAGACTTAGAAAAAATACGGCGTGCCAGATACGCATGCGCCGTTTTTTTTTTTAATTTTTCCAGAGTCATGTTCATTAAAATACAACTCATTTTCTTCTTTTTCATTTCTTTATTTGCATCTCATGTATTTCTAAGTAGTTGTTTTACAAGAGTGAATTGTGTTACTGAATAAAGCATCTGATTTACATGACTTGTGTTATTCTAATTCTTATGAGTCCTATTTACAAAGCGTCTGTATAATGTTAAGTGTCAAGCGTTGCTTTGTCTGCAAGCCAAGTGAAATCCTCAATTCATGCTGGAGTCTTTGTTCTCGCTAACACTCCAGCATGAATTAAGGTTTGACTTGACTCGCAAACAAAGCGAAGCTTGCACTTCGCATTTCTAAGTCTTCGATGCGATGACAAGCTCCACTTGATCTTCTCACCAAGATAAATTCTCAATTTACACCGGAGTATTTTTACTTGAAGTTCTGTTGTCTTTAAGTACTCCAGCATAGATTGAGGTTTAACTTGGCTCGCAAAACAAAGTGAAACTTGACTTCACATTTCAAAGTCAACAATGCAATGAGAAGCTTTACTTCGTCTGCTCGCCAAGTAAAATTCTTAATTTACACCGGAGTTTGTTATGTCCGACCAGTGATCTTTCGACCATACTCCAACGTAAATCAAGATTCAACTTAACTCACAAACAAGTGAAGCTTCCATCGTGTCTATAGTTCTAAGTCACGGCCCCAAGATCTGCTTTGTCGGCTTGCCAAGCAAAATCCTCTATTTACACTGGAGTGTTTTGTTTACTTGAAGTGCTGTTTTCTCCTTCAAGTACTCCAGAGTAAATTGGGTTGAACGTGGCTCGCAGACAAAACGAAGCTTGTACTTTTCTAAGTCTTTTACGCGACGAGAAGCTTCACTGCGTCTTCATGCCAAGTAATTTTACATTTTACGCTTGAGTTTGCTGTGCCCGACTAGCGATCTGTCGAGAACGCTCCAGATTGAATTGAAATTTAACTTGGCTTGAAAACGAAGTTAAGCTTACATATTAAATCACTCTCTAAGAATATCAATCCAGGAGATTCTTCCACGCCTTGCGAGTTTTGAACTACGACATTAAATGTGTAAAAACTCCCAAAAAAGCACAATCAGAAAAATGATGTAATTGCTTTTGAAAAAGTGTAAAGCGCCGTCCAGTTAAATGCTGGTGAAACCGTGGAAGGATCCGCTGGATATCGGTAATAAATAAACATGAACGCTTAAGAAATCACAAGCGGTAACCTTGGCGAAATTTGAAGCCAATAAAAATACATCTGTGAATTTTAATGGCGTAGATTATTTCTCAGCGACAAAAGTTCTTGATTAACATGCGCCAATTCAACGAAATGCAAAGAAAATTTAACAAAACGAAACTGTGAATTTTAATTTGGTAAGTCATCTTTTACTAACAAACGTTTGTAGATAGTTTTTCTATGACAATTAATATGTCAATTTAGCGAAAACTAAAGAAAAATCTAACCTAAAACGAAGCAAATCTGTGAATTTTAACTTAATGGGTAATTTTTCAGCGAAAATCTAATATAGTTTTCCTATAGTCATTAACATGCGCCAATTTAACGAAATGCAAAGAAAAAAAGGCTGAACTTAAAAGAAACAAGTCCGTTAACTTTAATGTAGCTAGTCAATTTTCAGCGGAAAAGGTCGTTAGATAATTTTGCTATGACGATTAATTTGCCTATTCGTGAAAAAAAAATCTTAATTTTCGTTGGCTTATAACAAAATGGTGTGAGGTTACCGTCGTGATTTCTTGGAAGCTCTGTTAAACGCTTAAAACTACAGTGATTAAGGTGTGCCAGTTAAAAAGTGATGTTTATAGTAATTAACGTTTCTAGCAAGAAACTGCAGCCAAAAAGATACAATTCACACATTGAGTTGCGCAGGGAAGTTATCAAGCCTAAAACACTGTAAGTAAACGTGCAGTGAAAAGGCGTGGTTTTAAATTATCTAATAACGAATTGTCACCAATTATTGGAAAGCTACTGAACAATACTGTAGAATGGTAATAATTATAATGATTATAATGTTTGTAATACTATACAGTGTGGTTCTAACATTGTCATCTGTGGATCAAACCCTGCAGTGTGACAGCTCTATTGGAAAGCTACTGAACAGTACTGTACTGTGGTACTGTTTGTTTTACTATACAGTGTGGTTCTAACTTTTTCATCTGTGGATCAAACCATGCAGTGTGACCATTCTTTGTAAAGCTACTGAACAGTACTGTACTGTGGTACTGTTTGTTTTACTATACAGTGTGGTTCTAACTTTTTCATCTGTGGATCAAACCATGCAGTGTGACCATTCTTTGTAAAGCTACTGAACAGTACTGTACTGTGGTACTGTTTGTTTTACTATACAGTGTGGTTCTAAAGTTTTCATCTGTGGATCAAACCCTGCAGTGTGACCACTCTATTGGAAAGCTATGGTTCTGATTTTTTCATCTGTGCATCACACTATGCAGTGTGACCACTCTATTGGAAAGCTACTGAACAGTACTGTACTGTGGTACTGTTTGTTTTACTATACAGTGTGGTTCTAAAGTTTTCATCTGTGGATCAAACCCTGCAGTGTGACCACTCTATTGGAAAGCCACTGAACAGTACTGTACTGTGGTACTGTTTGTTTTACTATACAGTGTGATTCTAACGTTTTCATCTGTGGATCAAACCCTGCAGTGTGACCATTCTTTTGGAAAGTTTATGAACACTACTGTACTGTGGTACTGTTTGTTTTAATACTATACAGTGTGGTTCTGATTTTTTCATCTGTTAATCAAACCATGCAGTGTGGCCATTCTTTTGGAAAGCTACTGAACAGTACTGTACTGCGGGTACTGTTTGTTTTACTATACAGTGTGATTCTAACTTTTTCATCTGTGGATTAAACCTGCATGCAGTGTGACCATTCTTTTGGAAAGCTAATGAACAGTACTGTACTGTGGCGCTGTCTGTTTTTTATACAGTGTGATTCTAACTTTTTCATCCGTGGATCAAACTATGCAGTGTGACCATTCTTTTGAAAAGCTACTGAACAGTACTGCACTGTGGTACTGTTTGTTTTACAATACAGAGTGGTTCTAATTATTTGGAGAGAAACTATAGAGTTCTGTACGTAGTTGAGTTTTGCTTGTTCTAATTTGTCAGTTTTATGGTGTTTTTGTGTGTGAGTTTTTTTCTCAGTAAAGCTTCTTTGGTTTTCTTTATGTACTGCTCGATAATAATAAAGACCAAAGAAGGGGAGCAACATTGCGCAACTCAAGTTTATCGCGCGTTCTAGTACACTTTGCGTGCAGCACTAAAGTATTCACGTGGCACACCTTAAAGTAACGTAAGCCTCAAAGAGTTTTTTTTCTGAATTATCCCTACAGATCCTCTTACTTAAGGATCCTAGTACAATGACGCACTAACGAAAGCAATTTTCTGGTTAAGGGCCTAGTTTTATAACCAATGTCAGCCGTTCGTAGCGCATTACATTGAAAAATTGCGACGCGTAAGCCTTGTAGGCCTCAAAAATACACCTTGTCTAAGTGACTTTTAGTCTTTTGGCACAATAACGTTTAGCTGGGACTTTCCTGGGGTGGAATCCTTCTGGGAATTCAGTTTTCCCCCTTGAGGCTTTGAGAATAAGAATATATTAACTACTAGTTTTTGCAAGTTCGTTAGCGAGGAACCTTCAAGCAAAACATGACGAACCCAGGTGAAATTATGTTGCTTATTACAATGTCTTGGGCTTAGCGCAGGTCGCACTGTGTGATTTGAAACAGCTGTGCCAAAGACTTTGGACCACAGAACTACATGAGTGAGATAAAGTATAAGCGGAGCTTGTTATAAATTTTAAGCTCTTGGAATTCTCTTTTGGGTTGCCTAGTGGAATGAATTTGGATATAATGTATAATAATCAGTAACTCAAACATTGCTATTGAATTCGTATACAAAATCTTACACCTGTAATTCAAATGTCAAGCATCTTAAGATCGTTTACTGGGGTTGACTATCTGAAATGTTAAAATTTTCTTTTTCTTCTTTTTTAGCAGTTTATTTTCCTGCTAAGAATTTAGAAGGTAAGGCCAGTTTGTTTATTTATCTGGAACTTTTCTCCTCTTTCCAAATTCTAAATGTTTAGATTTAGATGTCCAAAGCTTGATTTATGCAGCACGGTGTTTTCAAACCACGCCTGTAGCTTTTGTGGGATTTGGTCCAAATTGATGTCCCTTTTTTGCAGGCTAAAACGTGCACGTGGGAGAATTCTACAACATTGCTTTCAAAATATACGATTTTTTGTGCTCACAATATGAGTTTATCGTAATGTCGTTGTTTAAAAAAATACGATTGTTAATTGTTCTTGTAGCTCCAGCCAATAGCATAAAGAGGTCGTCAAATACGACATTTGGCGATGCAAGAAAAACGTACGCCCGAAAAAAACAAAAGCTTTTCGCCACTGCGACTTAGGCGGGTTTCCTCGTGTTCACGAAATCACACACTCAGTATCGCGAGCGCTAGCCTTAAATGGCGTCATGGTTTGCTTAAGGTTCTCTTCACATTACAACGATTTTCAAGTTCAATAAAAAAATTCTACCTTTGACGCCATTAATTCTACTCGTGTCTTCTTCCGGAAGGAAGCGCCACGACTTCTGAAGTCTTTTTGTGAAGAGCGCATTGTCTTGGGAGAGATTGTCACGCGAACCCTGAAATAAATATGATAAAACAAATTAAGTCAACAATGTTCCGTCTCACGTTTCTTTATATTTCTTACTGTTTCACTTATCAATAACAAAGGATTGTAATTAACAGGCCTTGATTGTTTAAGGTGACGTCACTAACATACTTAATAGAAGTCAACAAAGAGAAAAAGGTTCCCTTGGGAATTAATTTTTTCGGGTAGACTTCCACCTCTGGATTTTTTATGCTCCAAATTTTTGAGGAGGGAATGTTTGGATTCGTAGTATCAGATAAAATAGGGTTCATTGCCCTTAAATAGGTTGAAAAAAAATTTAAAAATATTTACGTGATATTTCGGACATGAGTATTGCAAAAAAATTTTTGCTTGGGTCAAAAAATTCTCATGAAACGAGCAATTTTGGCGAAAGTTCATATCACGTCATACTTCATTGCGCTTGCTGTACTATTTAGGTTGATGCACATGCAAAACATTTCTTGTTTTCGAAACTGTTAGCAAGGGCCACGGCACGAATCATGAAGAATGAAGCGGTATGAAAATCTAGAAAAATATTCGGAATGATTTCCTCACAGGTCCCTACTTCATTATGCATGCTGAAGCTGTCTTGTCTGGTGTAATGCACGTGCAAATATTTCTTGTGTTCGAAGAACGAAATAGTATAGTTACAGAATGCATAATGAAGTAGGGACCTGTGCGGAAATCTTGCCAAACGTTTCCTTAGTCATCCCTTTTATTGCTTATTTAAATTCTTCTTTTTCTCTTTACATCTCGAGTTGTTCAATTGGAAACCAAAGTTTTTTACAAACACGCATATAGTTATGGGAAAAGGACGCTATGTATTAAGAGAAAAAATGTTTTCCGTCTTACCATTTAAGTGCTCTCCAACACTTCCTTTGCTTGATTTGTCTGCACGGCGTTCCCAGTGTAAAACACATCACTTTTACCTGGTCATGAGAAAGAAACACGGAGACTTAATACGACGCATGTAGAAAAAGATTACATTTAAAAGCGTCAGTTGAATAAGAATTTAAAGAAGTGTTGAAGACAAGCGAAGAATAGATATCTCGACAGTATTTATCATCATTATTAGCCGCTTTAACCGCAAATGCATCTTTTTCTTTCATGTCTCAGGAAATGGCTGAACAGAGTTCTGAATAATTCAATATTTTTCCGCATTGCGCATTACCTGTTTCTCTACGAAGCTACCAGCATCTACCATTTGTAACTAAAAACACAAACAATTTGAAAATTTAAAATAATAGCCAGTAAATCTTACCACGGCCAAGAATGAATTCCTCGTCGAGTAAACTCAAGTTCCAAATCGGTCTGCCGTGGGACTGTGGAAAGAAACATGGTTTATTAGCAATGGAAATTTTTAACGGTAAATAATAAGGTTTTATCTTGAACCTAATGAATAACTCCACGTCATTTTTGTTTGTCGGAAAGTATTTCACAAAGTTGACTTTGAAACCGTTTGTGACGGCAATTCTTGAACCGAAGAAAAACGTTGTATAAAAAAATTTCTGCTCACTTTGAGAGGAAACCATTTTTTGTACTCTGCCGACTGCCATCTTCAGTTGTCGTTTATAGCGGCGCTTCTGTCGTGTATCAGCGACAAAATAACGCAGTGCACGTGTTGTGGACGAAGGGTAATTTTCGAGAAAGTTTCCTTTCAAAGCACGGCCAAGTTACAGGCTTGGGGAACAAAATTGAAGAAAGAGAAAAGCCGTTTCTTCTCGTCGTTCTCGTTCTTTGGCGGATGGAGGACACAGTGAAAAACAGAATGAATAATTAATTTGATACGTTTGCATTACAAATTTCCCGCCAAACAGAATAATGCATGCTGGTTTGCTTTCTTTCACCCTATAGGAATGTAGGGAAGCAATCGGAGAAACAGCTGCTCCTTTGTAATTAGGGAGGGGAGGATGAGGGTGGTACAGTAAGACACTGAACTTTTAAACTTTTTTAGGGGGGAGGGTTAGAGGGAGAAATTCCTCATCTTTTCTTTATCTTTTTCTTTCCTTTCTCTGTATTTATTTCAAACACACCAGCTTGCATGTGCTGTTTTTAATTTAAAATTTCATTTAAGAGGAGACTTATATCAGAAGACGAATCGAAGAAGTAAAAAGGAAATTGTACTAAGCATTTTCCAGTTTCATTTTGTTGCAATTGGTGACGTGATTTACCCGTAGTTGCGAGCATTTTTCCAATTAAACTCATGTCTTAGCCAAAGCCATTCAGGAGGAGCACAAGCTGATTAAAAATAAGCTACAAAATCAGCAGCGCTAATAATAAACTTTCTCTGGTGACGAAAGATCATAAGGATTTGATTCTCTGTAATTTTTGTAAGCATGGGCTCCTGCTGTAAGTTAATCTCAGCCTCATGAAACTCTTTTTCCAAAGTCTTTTTTTTTTGGGGGGGGGGGGCGGTATTCGAAAAAATTAGAGAAAAGGGGGGTCACGCGAAATATTTAAGCACGTAATAATTAGCTGCATCAGTTTTTAAATTTAGACTAATAGCTTTTGCAATACTGTAACTCCTTTATGGTCATGCAAATAAAGCATTCGTTGTCGTTGTTGTGTCATAGTGTTTTAATCCGAAATGGACTTCTCTTACTTTTGATTGGAGGGGGGGGGGGGGGGTCAAAAAATTCGCAAGCTGAGGGAGCGTTCATGCAATTTTTAAATGGTGCTGCCTGAATCAAACCAACTCCCCCTCCCTCATAAAAATTCCGTCTTTACAATGTATTTTTGATCTTAAAAGTGCAACTCGTTTTGTATTAGGTTCGTTAGTAGCGGGATTGTGTTAATGCCCTGGCACAGAAAACGCCGTTTAAACAGCAGATCTCTCCCATCCGTGTTTCATTTTCAACTCACAGTTTTTCAGTTTCTTCAATGTGTGATGACGCCGTCGTGCCCTTTTGCAACAAAATACTAATCGCGAGATCTTTAAATAATGTTATTCCACCTCAATTTGTTTACACATTTTTATATACACCTTGCATGGTGGTTATGCCGACCCTAACCCAACTCATGTAACCCTAACCCAGCCCTTCCCTAACCCATTTCTTAACTCAACACGCAACCATATTACATTCATCCTGACTTACTATTTAATGCACTCAGCGTGGAGGAGGAGACAGCCCTAGGTGGAGTAATCTTTCCTCAGAACGAATTTAAGAAAAAATGCCGCATGGAAGCTGAGTTGAAACAGAGTTAAGAAATATTTTCAATTCGATATTTGGGGGATATCTTATCCCTGAAGTCGAAAAGAGTGATTGCTCTAGAGTGAAGCTTGTTTATATAAATATAATAACGCACATAGAGAAGAGTGTAGTTAAATTTTAAGTTAAGATTTTTCTCATGTTCACTGGACGTGATTCCAAACAAAGTTTGTTCAATTGTAGGGGAGAAGTTTGTGTTGTTCGAGTCGTTAAACCACTGAATTACACTTTCTATAAACTCTTTTGTGAAATGACAGTGGATGAATGTATGGTCTATGGAATCTGGCTCACCACAGTAAAGACACTCGTCATCATCTTTAAATCCAAACCTCAGAAGTTCCTTTTTGGTTACGATGATTCTATGTATGAACTTAAAGTGAAACTCCTTCAATTTATTTTCTCTGCATATCTTTACAGATTTGAAAACATTTTTCCAGTTGTCCTCATTTATCGTCAGGTTTTTGCTCCATTTTGTCGGACCAGTGTGGAATTGAGAGCTCCCGCTTTTATTGATGAATAACCAATAAAAGTCTTTTGACTTAATTTTGTCTAAATTTAATTCAATAGTTTCATTAAGGGAGAATTTGGATGGATTACCGATATAATGTTCTTTTTCAATGGTCTGCTCACAGTTTCTCGCTTTAACTAAGAGGTGCTTAGGAATGGCGCTCATTACCTGGTAGAGGTGAAGGAAATTTGAATGACAGTGGTATTTTTGGTTAAAATCTTGAAGTGATAAAAAACAACCATTTTCATCCAGAAGATCCCGAATTGAGAGGATGCCTTTTTTTAACCATTCACTATAATAAATAGATTTTCCTTCGATAAGTATATCTTGGTTGTTGTACAAGATTAAGTCTTGCAGTTGGTCAGCTGAGCTATAAAGGCATTTCAGTTCTTTAAAGAACGTAAGAATGTCACTATAGAAAGCTGGCATTTGGGTTAAGCGTTTTGGATCGTAGTTACATCTTAAAAGGAAGCTCAGGCCTCCACACTTTTTAAAGAAATGGTCTGGAATCACTCTCCAATTTGCGGTCTGTGTTGGCAGAAGTCTCGGGATCCAGGCTAAACGTAGTGCTTTGATCAATATCTCCACGTTCACCATACGAATCCCACCAGTATTTAAGTCCTGATAGAGGCTTTCTCTTTTTATGTTATCTTTCTTATTTTTCCATAAGAAGTTGAAACATTTCTTTTTGACCATTGACGCGATGTCATTAGGAACATTTAAATTAGAGATTGAATAGATTAATTGAGATAGTCCTAAGGACTTAATTATGAGTACTCTGCCAAAAAGAGTTAGGTCCCTAGCTCTCCACATATCCAGCTTTGTTTGCAGTTTTCTTACTTTTAAAGTGAAGTTATATTCATTATTTCCTTTCTCGTCGTATGACACGTAGACACCAAGAACTTTGGTTGGGCAACGAACCCATTTCAGATTTAACGGAGTGGTCTTGTTTGCTTCCCATTTCCCTAGCCAAATAGCTTTAGTTTTCTTTACATTTACACTAAGCCCTGATATACTGCTAAATTGTTGTACCGTTTTCAGAGCATTCTCTACAGAGGCTATGTTAGCACAAAAAAGATTAGTATCGTCCGCGAATTGACTTATTTTAACCTCCTTTCCAAAGACTGAAATTCCTGTTATATCGGTATTCTGGCGGATTTTATTAGAGAGTATTTCAGCCGACAGAATAAACAGGTAAGGCGAGAGAGGGCATCCTTGTCTCACACCTTTGGACGGCTTGAACCACTTTGTTGCATAACCATTATTAATCACGGCACTCTCGATGTTGGAGTAAAATAAAGGTACCCATTTCATAAGACTATCTCCGAAGCTGAACGTTTCGAGTGTTTTATGTATTAGCGGCCACTCCAAAGAATCAAATGCTTTCTTAAAGTCAAGTGAGGTTAGGATGCCTCCCTTATTTTCGATCTTAGTGTATTCCATTACGTCATTGATTAATCTAATGTTTTCTCCAATGTATCGGCCTTTTATAAAGCCTGTTTGGTCAGTATGTACTATAGTTGGGAGGACTGCCTCTAATCTTTTGGCAATCGCCTTGGACGCTATCTTATAGTCAATGTTGAGTAGAGTAATAGGTCTCCAGTTGGAGACCAGTTAGGGTCGGGGTTAGGGTTAGATAGGTTGGGTTAGGGTTAGGGTTGGATAGGCAGAGTTAGAGTTAAATGTAACTAAATGTCTAGGCAATGTATTGTAATTGAGTAATGCTTTGTAATGTAAATGCACAATGTGATGTAAATACTGCCAAGCATGGAAATGAAAATAAAAATGTCATTACAAAAAAAAAAAAAAAAAAAAAAAAAAAAAGGTGGTTATGCGATATCTAGGTTATGCTGCTATTGGCCATATATATATATTATATTGAAATGCGATCTAGAATGTTCTTAGCAACCATACTGTTTTTTGTGTCTCTAGCCATTGGAAAAATAATTTTTAAGATGAAACTGTCATTGACAGCCACTAAACGTAAGGCATATGGGATTTATTTCATGTACATAAATTGTTAAAACTTAGGTTTCTTTATATAAACCGCTACAAAATACGTTGAAAAAGCTAAATTCATATTCGGCTGTTACTAAATACCATGTTTCCCGTAACGATTTGTCGGTCATTTTGAACTGTTCGTTAGCTTCTAGAAAAGACAAATATTTTTGAGTTAGTGTTTGTAAGTCCAAATATACGACGTACCAAAAACAAAAACCGTATGACATTCAGTAACGCAGTTACAAGATTTAGAACGGCATCAGTACATAAAAGAGCTTCGGTTGGAATATATTAGCACTGCAGTGGTTCTGATATACAAAGTGCAACCATTAATTACTGAACCTTTGACTAGAAGCATATGCATACTGTAACGACTTCTCATTTACGAAAATTGGTTCTTTCGACGTGATACCTTCACATATATCTGGTGACAAAAAAATATCAGTTGCGGACTCGAATAGGGGAATAAGTGTACATACAAAAGGACCGTTTTTTTTATTGAAAACAAAATCCCCATTTTCAGTACAATAATGAACCGGCTTTGACAAATGGACTTTATGACGTCACCAGTAATAGAATCGATGCTTACATGGAAAATTATTGACTTATGTTAACAGTTGGGTTTCCACCAAATTCCATTTCATTTTGTTTGTGTCTCCCTGGAGGAATACCAAGCAGAGAGTAGGTAATGGGGGGTTCTAGCACACCCGATTAATTTTCAGCCAAACCTGTGTAAAAATATTAAACAAGGATTAATCAGGAAAATTAACCGGAAAATTAAACAGAGATTTTACCAAGCCGATACCAAGCTGATACCAAGCCGATACCAAGCCGATACAAAGCCGATGCCAAGCCTCACCAAACCCTATACTGAACCCTACCTTTTACAACATCCAGAATAAGTTTGAGGAAAGTGGGTGTGGAGAATTCGCCATCCCTATCCAAGCCCACCTTGCATAAGTATCCGCAAAATAAAAAAAATTGAAAATATGATTTTTAATATTGGTTTAAAGAATAAATTATGAGAGTATAAATGGAGAATTTAAAAGAATTAAATGTAACACAATTGAAACAACGCGATAGTGAGCGAATGCCTATCTCAAACACCAGAAATAATAATCCAATTCAGTCACAAATAAACATTATTGATGAACCAGTGCCAGAGATTAATATTCCCCTTCTCGAAACTTCCCAACCCAAACTTAATGAATTGAAATTTGTACAACTGAAAAAAATTGCTAAAGAGTTGAAAATTAAAGGACGATCTAGAATGAGAAAAGTAGATTTTATTAATGCGTTAAAAAAAATTTCCAGATGAGGAGATTATTAAATTAATGTCAAAAGATACTATCAATAATTGTGTTTATATTTGTATTCATGGAAAGTATAAATATTTCTGTAGAGAGTGTGGGGGAACACAAATATGCGAACATAATAAAATTAAGTCATACTGTAAAGAATGTAAAGGCAGCCAAATATGTGAACACAAATTACAAAAGTATATATGTAAAGAGTGTAAAGGAAAAGGAATATGTGAACATAATAAACAAAAAAGACAGTGTAAAGAATGTTGTTAAATATAAAAAAAAAAAAAATTTGATTTTTAATATTGGTTTAAAGATAAAAAATAAAATATAAAATGGAAAATAAAATGAATTTTAAGTTGAATAGAAAAATAAAAAAATTTTATATTGGTTTTATCATTGAATATTTTAACACTGAAAGAATTAACAATATGGATTTTTTGAGATTAATAAAAAAAGATTGTTTATACACACTATCAAAAGCGCTTTCTATTAAATATGAGGATGAAGGTAAAAGAGAAACCGTTGATTTTCAAATTAATTATACTCAAGATAATGGGGTTAAATATTATTTTTGTTTTTGTTTTACCCCAAAATGTGATATGAGTGTTATATTCCCATCTGATGAATTTTCTAATGATTTTTTAAATGACCGCGAGGAATCAAAAGAATTTACAGAAGCTTTAATAAATAAAAAAGTTATTATTGATTCTTTTTGGGCATGTGTATATACAAACACAGATAAAGTATTACGTAAAAATAAATTCTACAAAGACTTGCATAATGATTTAATTGTTAAAGCATGGCATCCATCAAGGTATTTAGATTGGTGTCTTGATATAGAGGAGTTAAAGTTTTTGAAAGAGTTATGGGGTGAAGATTAATTAAAACTAATTATGTTATATAACTCAAAAATGGTTACATAACAAAAATTTATCTAAATCTTAAACTAAAAGTTATGGGAGAACCCATCAGATCAAGTTTTTTCCATTCTGTGTCTAAGATAGTTAAATCAAAGTAGTTTATAACGCTATCATATTTTCGAATTGGAATTGTCGGATAATCCTTTGATGGTATGTTTGCAAGCAGGGTTGATGGAGCGAGTTTCACAAGTTCACCATATTTTGTTTTATTCATATATGAAGACTTATTATCCACTATACTACACATAAGTCTCAAAGGCTCCTTAATCTGTATATTTATGGGGTATAATTTACCAGGATTTATAACTCTGGGTATACCTAAACCAACCGCTAACCCTCTCGTAAGTTTAATGTTAAAGTTCTTATTTGAATATAGATAGTCAACAGTGTCTGTCTCAATAATTGTTATCTTTGCCTTATCAGTATCATTAAGAAAGGTCGACTGAATATCACGCAACGAATATGTACCGGGTTGAATTATTATTAGTGGTTGATTCTCATCATTAAATAATATCTGTTGATCCTTGAAATTAATAAATCTTTTGGTTTGTATATTACAATCAAGTAGTTGTATCTCTCGAAGATTTTTCAGCGGCGGATCTAAATAAATCCTTGTTTCAGACTCATACATGGTAATGCTTAACATTTTCTGTGTTTTGATTACATCATATTCACCTTTTTAAATTTCCATTGACGTAATCACATTCCTGAGCGACGTTAGAAACCGGCCTTTTAAAAGTAAACATAAAATCTACTTTTCGATTTCAAAACCACTTTACGTTTTGCTTGTTGCTATGTCGTAAAAGTATGCAATCTATTGTTCTACACGTGTACTCTTATCCAAAAACAATGATAATCACGTGAAATGACCATGAACTACCGAAATAGATACCACGCTAACCCTCCACTGATAATTATAAATGCTAATATACGCACTTCGTGCTCGCTTTGTGGATTGGTTTCATGTTGCGTAGTCACGTCCTGACCTTTGGTTGACTTTTCATTTTGCGATGGAGGGATTTTTGGTTTCGGATTTGTCTCAACTATTGAATGAGGTAAAACAACCTTTGAAGAACCTAAGTTATGACTTATTCCAACCGGTTTTGATTCCATGTTTAGCGAATTATTCACCCCAAATTTCATATCACCAGTCGCTTTCATAAGTTTGTTATTATATCCAACCACGCTCTCTGTATTTATGATCATATTACTCGGCATCAACCACAAACCAGGAGCAATAGCTAAATCAAGCCGTAATTTCGCTTCTTGTACAGCTAATTGATATCTTTGGATAGAGCTAGAAATGTCATTCTCAATCACACTACTTTCAAATAAAGCCAAGAATTCTTGTTGTGTCTCGATTGCACCACCACCATTACCATAAATCGAATTTCTGGTGTTAACTTGTGCCCCCAATATACAGTAAACAAAAGCTTCAGCGGATCGGTTCAATCTACCGAGTCCAGCTTTAGTGAGTCCATACCCACTTGTAGGTATAAACCAAGCATATTTGAAATTAGCAAAGTCATCATTACGGATAAATGATATTAGATTACCCTTTTCTTTCTTACCGCCGTCATCGGCGAATTTACCGCCTTCACCGGGCCATTGATCTGCTTCATGATCATAATTTCTTACAACATGTACATTTTGATATCCCCCTCCTTTCCCATGATATCCTGCGCCATAATCAAGAAATATATCTCCTAAACCTCCGTTTCTACCGCCTTTCCATCTAAAATCAGAATTATTACTAACCCCAAATTCAGCGCACAATCGTTGATATGCAACTTTATTATATGGGTTATTATTTATCACAAAAGGTTGTTCATCTGGTAAAGGCAGTTTCAATTCATATAATATCCGTCTTATTGTGAAATATATATGAAACTTAATGAAGCTATTCACTACTTTGGGATAATTTAGACTCTCGAAAGGACTTATACCACAACCAGATGTTGCGCACCATACTGCAAAGTTAAGTTGTTGTGGCCAATAATTCATATCTGGTTCATTCAACCATTTTCTACTTTGTTTTCCAAACTTGAATGTTACAACTTGTGATGTAAATATGTTTCTCATTTTTGCTGTGAATTTCTTCGTATTTGAAACGTATATATCCAGAAAGGTAAGCATTTTTGTTACATCAGTTGTAAAATCATCAAAGTTAATAGCTGGTATAGGATAAGTTCGAATGGTTATCGATAAACTCTTTGGGAAAGATGAAACTACTTCGGGTGAACTTAACCCTAAATCTTGCCATAATAATGTTTTCAAATTGGAAGGAAGATCATCGGTCCAGGTTTTCCCTGTTGGGTCATCATTAGACATGATTGTTGTTCCATTAACTTTCCATTTAATATACCCTCCATATGAATCATTCACAAATGTAAATTTATCAAGATTGGCGTTTGGATACCGGGTTTTGAAATCGTTTAATAACATCTTATTCTTTATTTTTCTCCGGTTAGTTCACGTCTTTATATTTGGAATAAGATGTAAAGTATTAATTAATTTCTTTTCTAATACCAGCAAAACAATTACAACCTACATCAGTTCTTTCATATGAAATTTTTAATGTGCGGGAGTGGTTAACTCTTTTAATAGATCTGCGCGAACTTCTCTTCTTATCTGAGACATGTTTAAGTTTTTTTCTGTATCTCTCCTAAATTTTTGACGAACTTCTAGTTTTAGTTTTTGAAACTTTTCCAACTCTGCTAAAATTATAGAAAATTCTTGATCAGATATAACATTATCTTTCAATGCCTTTGAAACCAAGTCGTTAATGGTGTTTAATTTTGATTTTGCAATTGCAGCGGTTTGTTCATGTTTACTAACTTTACCAGAAAGTCTTTTAGCAGCAATACCAAATCCAACCGATAATCCACCAAAAACTCCACCTACAACACCCAAAGGCACACCAACAACAGCACCAAAACCAGTAAGAGAAGTTCCTAAACCACTTGCAGATAGAATAACTGAAATCATACCGCCACAAACACTTATTTTTGTAAATATTCCTCTCGCCCTATTATATTTTTTCCTTACATCTTCATAATGTTTAATTTCTCTCTCAAGATTTTGTAATACTTCGCTTGATTTTTGTAGTCTGAAATTAATAGGATCTGAATTATTGGGCAATCCAGGGTAAATTCTGTTGTATTCATCCATATTTTATTTTTACTGAACGGTATGATATCTTTAAATTTGTTACTTTCTCTTTTTTATACTTTCAACAAAATACAAAACCACAGCCATTATCAGTAGCCAAGCGTTCTCACCTAAAAATCCAATAACCTGTCCCGCTGTTTTGAATAGAAAGCTCACGATAGCTCCAACCATTCCTGGTAATATTTCACCAAGTTTTTTACCTAAAGTTTTCAACCCATTTCCAACACCTTTTCCTAAAGTAGATAATCCTTTAGAAAGATTAGAAACTATAACACCAATAACAACACCTACTGCACTTAGAACAGCAAAGACTGTAAAACCATACTTTTTAAAGATGTATTTTAACCTCTCTCGCAATGGTAAATTTTTAAGTATTTCTTCTTTTCGACTCTCGATATCTGATATTTGTTCTTCGTTTGAGATTGTTTTATTTCTAATTTGCTCTTTTAATTTATCAATCTCGGATTTTAATCGCTCATTACTTTGTTTTAATTTTACCTCATTTGATTTCCCCTTCTTATATTTATCTATTTCTTCTTTGTATAATTTTATTTCTTCCAAAACTTTTTCTCTTTGTATTTTTAATTCTATATTCTGTTTAGCGGTTTGATCAAAAAGTCTTTTACCTTCTGAAGCATCTCTTTCCATATTTTCTTTTTCTGCTTTTTGGTTTTCAATTACTAAAGCGACCCTTCTTAATTTTTCTTCATATTGGGCAATTTCTTGTTGATGTGCTTTTGATGAGCTGTCTAAGCCTTGCAATGCACTATCTAAATCTGAAATTTTTTCATTGGCTTCTTCCAATGCATTATTTAATTTTCTATTTACTTCATTGGCTTCTTCCAATGCATTATTTAATTCTCTATTTACTTCATTAGATATTCCCAATTCTTCCTGTGAATTATTATAATTATTCAACATGCTTTCATAATCAGCACCTAGAGCCTTTATCATTGTTTTTGGTAAATCTTCAAGCTTAAGATTTCCATATTTATCAACCACTGTATGCGGTGCAGCATTACTCCTATTACTAAATCTAACGATTAAACTACCATCTTCTCCAAATGTTACATTAAATGTTGCATCATCGGGATTGTATTTTGGAAAATATCGTTTTAGTTTTTGCCCAGCTTCTCTCCTTCTTTCATATTCCTCATCTCTTTCTCTAATATTTGCCGGGTTTTTCTCTTCATCTTTTATTTCCCATTGAAGCCGTTTTCTTTCAGCCATATATTCTGAATAACCAAGATATCCCTGATCAACAGATGTAGATGTATTTGGGCTTTGGTAAAATGTGTCATCATCATCATCATCTCCTTTTGGAAAATCTTCTAATGGTAAATCTTCTTCTGCCATATTTAGATTTTTTACTCAACAGTAAGAAATCTTTAAATTGAACACAGTGAAGTATCTACAAAAATTTACTGGCCATATAACCTAAAGCCAACATACCACCGCCTACATATGCCATTTCACCCATCTTTTGATTGTTACTTGGTCTATAATAATCGGAGAATTTAGGTTCATGCATTTGTTCATATAATGCAAATTGCTCATTTGTAGTTGAAATATTTTTTGATGCTTGATATTTTTCATCTTTTTTCTTTATTTTCCAATCCATTAGTTTTTGTCTTTTTTCCTGATATTCTGCATAATCTCTTTGATATTTTTCCATTGCTTTATCGTGTCTTATTTTTTCTGCATCAGCATTTTTTCCTGATAAATATTTTGCAAGATATGATCCACCAACAAAGGCGGTTGCATTTAATACAGCTCCTCCAATCATAAATGCTATTGTTGCCATTTTTTTAATTATTTGGTAAAATCTTTTGTTCCTCTAAATATGTTTTTAGATACATACTTCCGGATAATACAACCACCCATTTTGCATAATTTGTAATACTTGAGGATGGGTCGTTCATAAATGATTCTTTCATTACCTTTTTAGCTACATATCCAACTCCAGCTGCTAATCCAATAAGGACTGCGGAATCAGTAACAGTTTTCACAAGTTTATTTTCGGTTGCCATGATTTTTTACTACATCAGTAAGAAATCTTTAGATTACTTTAGTAATTATTCCATTCCAATTTTCGGATGATCAGGGGTTTGTGATTGAGTATTTGTTTGTGGATTATGAACCTTTATGGGTGGGGCTTGAAAAGGTTGCGGTATTTGCGGTAAATCAGGTATCCTATTTTTATATCTCATAAAAAGATCAAATGCTGTAAACCCCAATCCCACAATTGATAATACAGTTGAAAAAGATAACTCTGGTAACCATGATTTGGATTCACCATCTTCATTAGTCTCTTCTTCTTGTTTCATTTTTTCTTCACGTTTCATTTCCCTAGATAATGCTTCTTTTGCTTTTTTATTATATTCCGCCAATTTCTTACCTGCTGCTACTTTTTTAGGATCTTTTTCCCGTTTTTTAGTATCTTTATTTTCTGGTTTGGGATCAGCTGTAATTTGCTCAACTTGCTCATTTTGTTCGGACATTATTTTACATATCATTGAGAAATCTTTAGACCGCTTAGGAGTGATATGTAAATAAAATAATAGTATGCTTAGTAAACAGTATCATACCCATCAACACCTTGCTTAGTATCCTGCCCAGTTGTGTTAGAATCATCTGTATTAGTAATTGTAACTTGCTGTATTTTTCCTATTTTAACATGTTTGGCAACCTGGAATAACCCGCTAGCAAGTGCTGCCAATCTTCCTGCTTTCAATGCTAAGAGCCCTACAATGTTTGTTAGTTCACGATTAACCAAATCATCATTCTTCAAATCCTTACAAAGAGCTTCTATATTATCAACCGGAACCATGTAAGAAATAATTTTAGAAATTAATTGAAGGGATGAATCCACCACTCCGCCACTAATTTTCTTACCCATTACAGCCTGATAACGATTAAAATATTTTTCAATATCTTTTGCTGTTAATTTTTTTACATCACCCAGACTCATATCAACCCCTAAATATTCCTTTGTTGTTCCTAGGGTTGCGAGAATGGCTAGTGATTCTTGTTTAATTTCAATATCATCAGATTTTACCTCATCTTTTACCTCGGGTTGTTCTTCTATATAATCTTCAACTTCTGTCATCTTTTATGGTGGTACATTTACTATTTTTAAATCGTTATTCCCCGTTCGGAATCTCTAAATAGCAATTAAATGGATAACGCAAACTCAAACACAGTCTAGAATATTTTTCAGTTTTCAGGTGATGCACAAACTTTTTACCTAATTCGTAATCCAAATCACCCCCATAATCTTCGAAAAACATCCTCATACCTTTTTGTGATGGATTATGGAAAGTAACAACGCACGCCACATTTTCCCGAAATGGTTTTGCTATGGATGTTAATTGCTGAGTGAGAACCCAAACTGATAATCCATGATGTCTTCCGGAGAATGCCAAATCTATAAACTTGTTTGATCTTTTCTTCAAATCATTAGAAACTGCACAATCGTCTAAAATTATTAATGTATTTGTTCCAGAGAATAAAGTTTGGCAATCATTTAACAATTCATTAATCTCATCTACATTACTTGCATTAGGTGACAATACAAAGAAACGTTTATCTCCTCGTGCAAAATTATGATAGGTTTTATTTTTGGAATAGGTTGGGCAAATTAAAACAATGTAATCAAAAATTTTTCTGAAGGGGCCGCGGAGTTGATCTATGATGTATTTTGTTTTCCCACAATTTGTTGGCCCGGTTATGATACAATGGAATGGTATTTTTTCTCGTAATTCTTCCATAATTTTTTGTATCATAACATTATGTTTTTAGATTCTCAGTACTTTATTGATCTCAAACCTGAATTCATAATCTCCATCATTGCATCAGCTACAACAAACATATGACAGGTTATAGTTCCAGATCCACTTTGTTTTCTTTTAATTTCTAGTTTTACACCATCTTGTGTATTGTTTAATGCTAGACCACCCCCATGAATACCATTATCAGGGTGAGTTCTCATATCAACCCA
Organism: Ricordea florida; assembly: GCA_949710005.1. Taxonomy (NCBI): domain Eukaryota; kingdom Metazoa; phylum Cnidaria; class Anthozoa; order Corallimorpharia; family Ricordeidae; genus Ricordea; species Ricordea florida. The sequence goes on along the minus strand of OX453281.1, from coordinate 2,913,789 downwards.
AAGAGCAAACTTATCAGCATAAAAATCCTTTTCCTTTACGCCATCTCTTCCGAAACGTTTCTTTACCGACTCCCATAGATCTGATGGTATCATCCCCTTAGAGTATAATCGATTTGGAACACCATCAACATCTATATTAATCGAGGTTATACCTGGATTGTAAAAAAATTCAGAGTTACGTGCTCCTGCTGTGAATGGTAATGTAAACAAACATAATATCCCAGTCATTGATCTTCTAGGTAGATTAATATGCTGATTGATAACACCATCACCGCCTATGGAAAAGGTAAAAGTTTTATGGAGAGTTACATTTTCATAAAAAAACCCTTTGCCGACTTGATAAGCTGCTTGTGCCTCGCGAGCCAAATATTCGCTTGAAATGGAAGAATATTCTAACTCAAGGTTTTTGATTGAATAAGATGGAGTCTTAGTAGTATCAGAAAAAACAACAATATCATTAACTGGGGCAAGTGTAATCTCAAATATTAGATGATGATCTAGAGCTTTTGGATAGAAAACTCCATGATCGTTTAGAATAGGATGGTTTAGTGGTATACGATACTTGGTGTTATGTAATGATGCAAGAGCCGCTGCCTTAACATCTTGTGTTTTCTTATCGCCCGCATTTGTCCTGAGCTTTCTCATGTTTTCAGAAGAAATACCTTGTTTTAATCTATCTTCGCGTTCTTCATCTGTTAAAAATAAGTCATGATAGGTTTGAAATAGATCATATCTTTGAGTATCCTGTAATGTTTCACCTCCAAAAAGAACTTTTAGCCTAGATACAAGATTCCTTCCCACATTATTCACAAGTGTATTATTAGCGTGTCCATCGACATCCAAGTCAAATAGTAGAGATACACTTCCAGGCACAATCACTAAATTCTCAGAAAGTTTTGGAATATTTATATATAATGTTTCTCCGGGGCTGGCTGTGGATGGATTGAGAGTAATTCGGTTCATTGTTGATTCTGCTTTCAAACCAAATGGCTCTCTAGGAATTCTGTTTGGATTAATTTTTTCAGACGTCATTGTAATTTATAAGATACTTTGGTTAATCTTTAAACCTCATAGGCACCTGAATTGGTATTTTTTTTATTATCTAATTCTTTCAATATAGATTTTACTAAACTTTCTCTTACTAATTCAATTACAAGCATTACATTAAAAAGTTCACCACCATCTTCCATATTGTGAATTTGTGAAATTATAATTTTTTTCATCATATTAATTTGGTATTCGCTAAATTTTTTTTTTTCTTCCTCCATTATAATTTATAAGATAATTTGGTTAATCTTTAAATGAGTAACGAAAAGATATCAAAAATATATTATTCAACTGAAGGATATTGGAAAGGATATTCTGCAATTCCTAAATTAGCTGAGAAGGCGAAAGTAAGTGAAGATGAAGCAAAACAATGGTTAGAAAAACAAGCAATATGGCAAATTTATCTTCCGGCTCCCAAGTATATACCAAGACCACACTGGACTGTGGATAAACCAAATCAGATTCATCAAGCAGATTTATTATTTTTACCGCATGATAGCGTTGGAAGAAAAACATTTAAATATGTATTAGTTGTGGTTGATGTGGCATCAAGATATAAAGATGCTGAAGCATTAACCACAAAAGAAAGTAGAGAAATTTCAAATGCTTTTGAAAAAATATATTCTAGAAAGTTAAAATATCCAAAAACATTAATGGTTGATCCTGGAAGAGAATTTATGGGCGAGGTTTCAAAACTTATGAATTATCATAATGTGAAAATACAGAGAAGTGAAGCTGGTAATCATAGAGCCCAAGCATTTGTTGAAAACGCAAACAGAATATTAGGAGAAAGATTATTTAGCCATCAATATGCACAAGAAATGGTAAGTGATGATCGATCTAGAGTATGGGTAAAACGATTACCTGATATTTTGAAAACTTTGAACAATACACCAACGAGAATAACAGGTAAAGAGCCTGTTAAATCTATAAAACAGAAGGTGGTTGATATTGAACCTAAAAAGTATAATCGAGTTGTTGGTCTTGATGAGGAAAGATTATCTCCTTTTGTTAGAGTTAGATATTTATTATCTCCTGGTGAACTAGAGGGTGGTGAAAAAAGGCGAGCCACAGATCCTATTTGGAGTATCAAAGTTTATGATATTTCTAAAAGCGTGATTTCACCTAATCAGCCGGTTTTATATTATTTATTGGATGGGCCAAGACGTGGATTTGTAAGGGAAGAATTACAGGTTATTCCTTATGATACTGAACTTCCACCCAATTCTGTTTTGAGACTATAATGTCCATAGGCTAAAGTACTTATTTTATCTTTACAAATTATTCTCTTATCATCATCAGCAGATAGTGCAACTTTATTAATTGTTTCTGAATAAACATCATGTAAATGACTTCTAATTACATTCATCTTTCTATATTGTTTTTCCCCCGTTAATAGACATTCCTTATAATGATTAAATTTTATTTTCTTTTTTATAACTTCTTTCTTCATTCCCTTACCTTTCTTTACTTCATCATCATTTTCAGTAATATAAGCGTATAACTTTGCTCTCAATCCCACAAACTCATTAATTATCATTCCACCAGCTTCATCTTTAAACATTCCTATTAATTTCTTATTCATACCCGTCTCTATACCTGATGGGTGAATTTTAGGGTAATTACTTGTGTCAAACATTTTTCTAACATCTGGACTTATATCCTTGTAAAAATCTTCTGTTTCTATAACATATACAAGACTGTCTGTATCTGTAAACAACAGCTTTGCTTTTTCTCCATATTTAGGTTTAATATAATTATAATGAAAATCGTACATTGTTGCTTTACTTAAATCTAGAATACACATACCTAAGTAAACAGGTTTATTAAATATTAATCTTGTTTTATTCATATGGATAGCAGCCAGATCTTCACTAAATATAGTAAAATGATTAAAGTTGGGTTTTATTGTTAATTTTTCTGCATCTTTTTTATTTGTAACTAGGCGAATGTCTACCCTTTTTCTAATATTTTCCATGGTTTTACCAAATACAGAATTGTTCATTAACTTGAAGAAATCTTTTTCAAAATCATTTTTTGCTTGAGATCTTAGTTTAGTATTCAAATCAATGTAGGGTTTTAGCCATGCAGACTCATTGAATTGAATACCTCTATGAATTTTTGTAACTTTTAATCCCATACTTTCATAAAGTTTTAGGGTTTCTCGATGAACTATATACTTTGTTTTATTTTTTAAGTTTGGGATTAATTTTTCCACCTTATTAACAACAAGTCTTTCTGGGGCCAGAGGATAATCATTATGTAAATCGTGAAGATGTTCAGGATATTCTAATTCAACCTCGAGTATGCATGGTATATTTCTCCAATTTTTATAATCTTTCTCAGGCAACCAATCAAAACCGTGAGTGGGTAGTGGTTTACTCATTGCGCCACCATATAAGTTGTTTGCATCTAGATAAATGATATATTTTTTAGGTTTGTTTGGATCATATTTCTTCATATATGGATTGTTTGCTTCTGCATATCTAGTTGAAATCTGAGATACACCGCCTCTTACGCCTTGTTCAAACATAAGTAACATGTTAATGTCAGTTAGTAACTCCAATTTTACTTTAGTTAACTTTAACATAGCGTCCCAAGATAGGCCGGGAGAGGTGTAGTACCAAGCAGGATCCAATCCATAGTTTTTAATACAAACATCTCTAAAATTTTCAAATACATCCGCTAACAATAATACATCTAGCTTGAGATATAGATCATGATACTCCCTAAATGTTTTCATATTAAAAGTTTTCCACACATTTTTAGCGTGTTGGTAATTTTCTTCATTTATATCTTTATCATTTAGTTTTGAGAAAAATGCATCCTTTGGTGGAAGTTGGGTTTCATTTAGTTTATCAAAGCTGTCAATATGATCATATGGATATACACCCTTTCTTAATGTTAGATTTAATTCTTCGCCTTCAAAATACTTTTTTACTTCAGTTAGGTATTTATCTGATGGTGAAAGACATTTACTTTCTGCCAAATTACAATTCTTACATCGCCCGCATTTACCAATACCTTCATACTTAATGATCTTTCCATCTTCAATGTATCTCTTTATACAATCTCCTGGTTTACATGCCTCACACTTTCCACATTTGGTGAGATTATCAACTAGCCCATCAAGACTGGATGACATAAATTTTAATGAATCGATGAATCTCATTTCTCTCTTTACTATTTTTTTCTCACCACTTTTATCTATATATTCATCAACTACAATCTTTTTTGAGAAAGAAATATACCTTTCCTCATTTTGTGCTATAGGTGTTATTTCACCATCTGTTTTCCCAAGATTCTTAATAAATAAATGTGAATCATATCCAGATAGATTATGAAATACTATAGGTATGAACTTTGGAATCTCGAAATTCGAGTTACAATCTTTATGAGCTGCTCCTCTATACTTTCCTGTAAGGTGGCAGTGATCTAATACCTTATCTTCTCCTAATTCACACTCACATATATGGCATTTCTTAGCATTTTCATATTCTTTCTTATCTATTTCTGACATATTTCCTCTTTTATAGTAATAGAACTTTTTGTTTCTTGGTTTTATTATTTCATTATAAATTCTTCTAATATCTCTCTCTAAATATTCTACAAATATCTGCGCAACATCATCATCTGGGGATTTTGCAGTATATCTTACAAGTTTTTCAAAGTTTGGTGGTAATATATTCTCATCAAAACACTTTATATAATAACAGAATCCAGATGGTTTATGTTTCTGATACTTTTGAGTAAAGCTTTTACTATTATCTAAACAACTTATATCTACATCAATTTTCTCTGGGTAACACTCAAAGTCAGCATATACTAAAAATGGCACTCGCATTTTTCTTTTATAATTAACGAATTTAATAAATAAAGGATTTCCATTTTTATCTTTTGGCATATCAATCCTAACTGCTTTATTTTTGTCGCAGTATTCAGTATGTTTTTCTAATGATTCTATTTCTCGAAATGAGTTAAAACATCTGATACAAAAATGTCTCTTACATTTATGTTTACTAACTTGGGCTGATAAAAGTCTACTTAAACTCTTTACCCAACAGTAGTGATTATTTTTATCATCTGATATCATAATTAAATTTATTACATTATCTCCTAATTGATTATCACTTATTCTTAAAGGAAATATATAACCATTTTCATATCCTAAAACATTAATATAGTAGGGGTTTTGCCTTTCAAACTTATCAATATCTTTTAATGAAACAGGGAACTCCATTCCAGCCCAGTTAAAGTTCTTTGAGTTTTCTCTTAATTCATTATTTACTCTTTGCGGATTTTTATCTCTTGGAAATACAGCTTCAGTTACTGCCCACTTAAAACATTCATTATCATTAAAATTCTTGTGGTTAATAATTGCCTTTTTTGTGTCTAAATGTGGGGGTGTTATAATATATGAACTTCCCTTAAGCGGCTTGTATGGTGTTATTCCAATATCAAAACATATTATATTTTTTAATTTATATTTATAACTATTACTTAAAAATTTTTCATATTCCTTTAGTATTTGATTAGCCATATTATCATAAAAAATTGGATATATCATCTGTAACAGTAATTATTTCTGTACGTGATTGAAAGAATTTTCTTATCTCTTCTTCAATACGATTTGTATCTGTAGATTCTTTTATTAAATTACATGTTAATATAAATTTTACCTTTATCGGTTTCTTTTGTTTGTTAATTAGATTATTAACTTTTGGTTTGATATTATTTAAAAACTCTTTGGGCTCATACCCTTTCTTTCCATCTATCCTATAAGTTTTCAGATATCCCCTCAATGCTGTTTGTTTTTCTATTATATAAAATTCATCTTTTATAATATCAGATATATCTACCTCTTTTCTAGGTCTAGGTTGTGGTTGTTTGTTATTAGTAAGTTTTAATACATTTTCGTTGGTTAAATCTGCAAGCTTTTTTGAAAACTCATCTTCATCCATCACCTTAAATGAATAATTTCCCCAATTAAAAGTTTTGTTTGATGGCTTTTGTGGTTTTATAAAAGTAGGCGCAAGTTTTCTTTTTTTAATATTTTTCTTTTTAGGTTTTGCGCCCTCTTTTGTTTCTCCCATATTATCAAGAGCTTCAGCAATTTCTGGAATTTTGCGCAATTCTTTGATAACTTCGTCTTCTTCCAATTTTTTACCTTTTTCTTTAATAATTTTCTTTAGCTGTTTTAATATTAGTCTTTCTAAACTTTTGCCCTTTTTGTTTATGGCTTGTTTTAGCAGTTTCGCAAGATTTTTACTATTTTGTAACTCTTCCATTTATACTCTCATAATTTATTCTTTAAACCAATATTAAAAATCATATTTTCATTTTTTTTTATTTTGCGGATACTTATGCAAGGTGGGCTTGGATAGGGATGGCGAATTCTCCACACCCACTTTCCTCAAACTTATTCTGGATGTTGTAAAAGGTAGGGTTCAGTATAGGGTTTGGTGAGGCTTGGCATCGGCTTTGTATCGGCTTGGTATCGGCTTGGTATCAGCTTGGTATCGGCTTGGTAAAATCTCTGTTTAATTTTCCGGTTAATTTTCCTGATTAATCCTTGTTTAATATTTTTACACAGGTTTGGCTGAAAATTAATCGGGTGTGCTAGAACCCCCCATTACCTACTCTCTCAAGCAGGAGACAACGTGAAAAATCTCTTTCTTTATATCGTGTATGTCTACATGAGATAAGACTCGTATCCACCGGGAATAAAAACCCATATCTTATTTAAGTCCGTCACCGATTTTGGATAATGTGAGTAGGAAGTAATATGAATGGTCGTATAATCTCACCGCGTTGACAACGAGCGCACGTAACGCATTTGAAGTCATGTTTTGCAATTTGTTGCACAGGTGTTCGTATTAAAGCCCAGAAATACAACAGTGTGATCTAATGAATATCATTTGCTCCAAACCTGATAAAAACCGTGGATGTTCGTAAACAGCAGGGCTATCTATCACTTTTATCGACAACCAAGCGATGGCAATCCAAACTTGACGGTAACTTTACCAATTACCGCACAGAATTCAAACGTTTTGCAAAGCATACCGTAACAAAATCGAAAAAGACATAAAGTAACGGGGCCTCTTTTAATTACGACCTCCACGGGGGTCCAAAGTAATATTATTCTGCCAAAACTAAATAGACAAATTGCTAAGCGAAAAGTTTTCTTTCACGTGAAACGAAATGCCCTGAGAAATAAGCGGTGATGACTACTCGGATAATTCGCCCCTGATAGGAAAAGCCAAGGAAAAACGGAACTTTTAGAATTTTTGCGGAAGTCATGGAAGCAGTTTTGGCTTTGTCGCTCATTAATGGTATTTCATCCCTCGCAGGAACGGTCGGAAATTTATTGGTCTGTTTTGTAATATTCCGCAACGAAGAGCTTCAGACTGGGGTAAATTACTTTATTCTCAGCTTAAGCGTGGCGGACTTTACAGTGTGTGCAGTTGCTCAACCACTCTACGTGTACTTTTTAAACCAAGACTTCACGACGGAAAACTTCGATATATTCAAGATGGTTTCTTACATAACTCTGCATTGCTCTTTTTCAAATCTGCTTTCTCTGACAATGAACCGTCTCTTCGCGATCTGGCTTCCCTTTGAGTACGGTACAATCATGCGAGAAAAGAACATTATTGTTATAATGTTTGCCACATGGATGGTGTCAATTGTCTTGGCTCTTATCTTCACGCTAACCCCTTTGGAGAAATCTGCTCCGTACTTTCATCTATTGATGCTTTTGACGTTCGTTTTGATGTACATGAAAATTTTTCTCATCGCTAGGAAACAGCGCAGGAAGATAAATTCTCAGTTTGCTTCCATAGCTCACAACTACAGAGTTTCTAAGGTTCAGCTTGAACATTTAACAACAAGAACCTTACTTATATTAATTTGTGCATCTGTTCTTTTCTTTTTGCCCGATTTGTATTTTCAACTCACGGGCGCGAAAGACGAGGCACGATTTTTCTGGGCTTTTACAACAATGTTTCTCAGTTCTTTTCTGAATCCTTGCATCTACGTTTGGAGAAGCGAGAAGTTTCGTATAGCCTTGTTCAAAACACTTGGTCTTCTGCGCGCGCGGATATACAACACGACTTTACTTACGAGGAAGCAACAGTCCAACATCATCAATCCTTGTTACGAATGTTCACCAACCAAGAAAACAGATCACGCAGTTCAGCTTATCGACATAGAACATGAAAAGCACCGTGTTAGCATTGCTTTGTTAGAAATCCACCGTTGCAAGTAGATTGTCACGAGGGAACCTCGTCAAGAGTAAAAATAAAATATTTATTATACTCTTTCCTAAAACTTCTTTTCCCTGGGGAAAATTAGAATATCAAAATTATTTTTAAGGAATGCACTTAGAAACCAAGTCATTAGATCTCTTTTAAGACGCGCTAATGTTTTGCAGCGAGCGTTCGTATTACTATAACAGTCTAAATGTTTTGAACTTAAAGGTTTCTGTGTCAAGTAAATGGCATTTTTTTTTGTTTTAGCGGCAAATGCATATGCTAATTTTACTATATATTACACCGCCAAAGAAACTTGTTTTTAAAACTTTCTAGCATGAAAGTAAACTGTTTTGCAAATAACATGGGTTCGTAATAATGCAGTATTGTACTGGTATATTTTGCTTGCTCCCACACGCCCATAGTTAACCTACACCGGAAAATTCGTTTCTACATTCAACTGATATTACAGAAATCTTCCTTGTTATGCTAGTAAATCGGACCCATGATACTTCAGAATTTGACCTTGAAATTTCCCGCACGGTTTTAGCTCGAGCTTCCCTGCTGGCAGAAGGTTCTTTCCTTTGTTTTCGTTGAATTGAAGAGCAATAGGCACTGCAAAAACAAACAAAATACACTGCTGCTTCCATGCAGGGAAAACTTTAATAAGCTTTTTTCCCTGTGGATCAAACCATGCAGTGTGACCATTCTTTAGAAAGCTACTGAACAGTACTGTACTGTGGTACTGTTTGTTTTACTATACAGTGTGGTTCTATTAACTTTTTCATCTGTGGATCAAAGCTACTGAACTGTACTGTGCTGTGGTACTGTTTGTTTTACTATACAGTGTGGTTCTAACTTTTTCATCCGTGGGTCAAACCATGCAGGTGACCATTCTTTGTAAAGCTACTGAACAGTACTGTACTGTGGTACTGTTTGTTTTACTATACAGTGTGGTTGTAACGTTTTCATCTGTGGATCAAACCAAGCGGTGTTGCCATTCGTTGGAAAGCCCTATGCACTTAAGTGCTTTTTTTTAAGTTCTGATATTTCAAAAAAATGTAAGAAATGTAAAAGCGTATATATCCATTTGCCTCAATTTTTTCATTTCTTTAACTTAAATTGTACTTAAAAAGGCATTTTACTGCGATCATCGTTGTAAACTGAACCAAGGAATTTTATAAGGCTATTTTCTTTGGTGTCTATGTCGTTCTACTGATCGCTTCTTACTTTGAGTGTCTACACAAAGAAGAGATTCAGTTGCACAATTGTTAGTAAAATTGTAAATCGCGCCGAACTAACAGGCGACAAAAGGCAGGGAACGTACAGAATTTCAAAGCGAATCTTCGAACTGAAGCAAAATGCAAAACATTGACCTTCTTATTTCCACTGAGCTAAAAGAGATAGTTTAGATAATCTTAATCGTTCCAACTGAGATTGTTTAACCGGATATAAACTTCTCCCGACCCTTTCTATAAAACACTACGACTATAACTTATTTCTGAATCTATAAGACAATACGAAAATAATAGAAATTCTTCGTTCGTTGACCACGTTTTCTCGGTCGAAGTGTCTGGAAAATTCCGTGTTCAAACTTGTCTTCGTTCGCCGTTTGTGTTACAAAATTGTTAGACTACATAATTCAAGATTCAAGTCTAATTACTTGACGTTTTCTGTGACACCTGTGTCGTCCCAATCAAATGTACCATCGCAATTAACTCCTAATCTGACAGCAATCTGGGAAAACAGTCCTTTTAAGTATGCATAATCCGGCTCTTCTTCAAACTTTAATCCTCTACAGTAGTCAAGATAAACCGCAAATTCGCCAGGCAAATCGCGGCAAACGCTCCCCACCGACACACTCAGCTTTTTGTCTGTGATCTTTTTGTACCGTTCTTGGTCATTTCGCGCTTGAAGGCCCTGCCAGGGTAAGGAACCTTTACAGAAATACACCAGGACGTACCCGATGGCCTCTAAATCATCCCTACGACTCGGCTCCATCCCTTTGTGAGCATTCACGCTGGCGTACCGTGTGGTTCCAGTAATTTCGCAGTTCTGTGTTTGCCTGAACCTAATATGCCTCACTCGTTTGTCTCTATATTTCTTGGCAAGTCCGAAGTCTATTAAGTAAACCTAGAAGCCAACAGAACAGTGAAATTAGAGAAGTTTTTTTTAGAACAGGACAAAGCGTGCGTGTAAATTTGAACACGAAAGTTAACTCATAAGTCAATTTATAAGAAAATAAGGAACTAAAAAATTTGTCAAAAATTAATCCCATTTGCAGTGCTTCAACACTTATAAAATTAACTCAGCCGAAGTCAAACATGGCGCTGCTGGAGTTGTGTGAATGGTTTACCTTCGCACATAAATGAAATGTGAATCACAACTGAAATATTTATCAACCGAAAGAAAACAAACCGTTTTTGTATTAGTAGCTGGATATGATTTACTATCACATACTATAAACTGTGGTTCGCATAATAAAATATTTATCAACTGGAAAATTACAAGCCTTCAGTTATAAAACGTTAGTGGAATTTTTTTTTATTTCGCGTTTTGTGACTACACAAGTAACCGAGGTAAAAATGGAAGTGAAATCGAAAGTGCAGGGGTGGGGGGGGGGGGGGTTACACTGTGTCACACTCAGGGTACTTAACCAGTTTGGCACGTCGACATCCACGCCGTCTTTTAATAAATGTCACTATCCACTGGAAAAGATACATTGCACGCTGATTCTTTGGATTCACGTGTTTTCGCCACCTGAATTCTTGACAAAACAATTATCTCACAAGGGGGGGGTGGGGTCCTAGGGGTGGCACAGGCACCCCTAGGACCCCACCCCCCCTCCTAGCTACGCCCCTGACGTGTATTTTCCTTTTTTATTGTTTTTTTTTTCTTAAACTTTGCCTGTTTTATTTAAGGATTGAACTATTAGCAATAGCATTAGTATCAACATTAGTATTACTAATGAGTACGCTGAAAACTGTAAGAAAACATTTTGAATCTGGAGTGCAACGTTACAAAAGAAGAAAATTTAAGTGAACGAAGGAGAATATTAATTTTTAACGCTGTTATATTTGCCCTGTGATCGTAGCTTTTTCTAAACGAGGAATCGAGACCTCGTCGCCTTTCCCGAGACTCTAACAACTCAATAATAATAATATTAATTTTATATGATAATATTTTACGACGAGTCCTTACCTGATTGGCTTTTTCTCGTTTACCAATAAGAAAATTCTCAGGTTTTATGTCCCGATGTAAGAAGTCGTTGTCGTGCACGAACTTGATTCTGTCAATCATCTGCCCGGCCAATTGAATGACAGTTCTCAAGCTAAATTTTCCCGCCACTTTCTGCAATAACTGATCTAGACTCGGACCCAGTAACTCCATTACCATGACAATGTTTTTTCCTTCCTGACCACACCAATAGACTTGAGGAAATCCTTCCTGAAGTTAATCAAAAGACCATTGAAAAGTGACAGTTTCTTAGACGTGATAAATCTAATTGCTTTACTTTGGAGTTTTTTGTGGATTTCAAACGTTAGGGTGTAAGTAGGTCTGAAAAGAAATATTGTTTTTGACGCTGACAACCGCCAAGCTCCAGTGAATTGCGCGTCGTCAGGTGGTGGTATTTATGACTCTGTCAAAAACTGTGATTGGCCATTTAAGTCTTTACGTCTTTGGACATTTGTCATCAGTGCACAGTTTTCAGTTTGCCCACAGTTCTCAGTTCACAGAAACCTGCACCCGCTTGATAGAAATCGACAGCCATTATCGTTGACAAAGTCAGTCAGTAACTCCAACATAGTTCCAATTCTTACAAAACGACGAGCGCAATTTTCATTTTTCCTTTTAATTTGAAAGGCAAAAGAAAGGATGTAATTGCAAAATGTTTTTCTTAATTCATCCTTACCGCGACTCCATCTGTCCCCGAGTTCTGCAAAGCCTTCAGCAAGCGAGCTTCATCTAGGAGCGTCTGCTGTTGAACTGTTTTCTGTGGTTCGATTTTCATTGCAACTTGTTCACCGCTTTCAAAGTCTTGTCCCAAACATATGATCCCAAATGAACCCTCCCCTATCCTTCCCAGTAGACGGTACTTGTTAGCAATTAAGTTTCCGACGACGGAAGTCCTACCAGAAGTCCCCGCCATATGTTTAAGGAACAACCACATAGCATTTTAAAACAGTTGATCCGAAACTGATTTGTCAGCTTAGCGCGCTCCTGAATATGTCGTCAAAATAAAACGATTGACAACCACGCGCGCAATTTAGAAGTCTTTCGTACGTAACGCGCTCGAATACGGCAAATGCCTTCTAGCATTTTAAATCAGATGAACCGAAACTGATTTCTCAACTTCGCGCGCTCCTGTATATGTCGTCACAATAAAACGGTTGACAACCACAAGGGTAATTTACACTAGAAATACGACTCCCGCAAAAACCTCGCGAAGCTAGTTTTTGAAGAAGTCACAATGCTTTTATATTTCATTCTTTAGTTGTTTTTATATTTTATATTTATTTTTTATATCAGCGTAATCCCCATTATTTTATTTCTTATGCTGTGTTTGGTACACAATTAGTGACACCTAGTGCAAATTACATGATCGGCAAATGCCTTCCCAAAAATAGTTTTAACATAAACCTTTCTCAGTTTTCTAAGTTTTCGAGACAGATATCTCTCCTTTCTATTTTAGCCCGTAGGATAGTCCTAACCGTCTGCGACGTTTACTTTCCTGAGATCATTAAGACCTTTCAGTATGAAAAATCAGCAGATACATGCATTGAGTTTTTAAAATGCGCTCAAAAAACTTTATCATTAATATTAAGTTATTATCATTATTATGACTTTGTCGCAAGAACAAGTTTTTGCTTCAAGTGTTAACGATAACACATTTGCAACATTCAAGTAAGATTTAATCGCATTTATACCTGTGTAGCCAACGAGGTAAAATCACGAGCTTTGAAAACTTATCATCGTCGCTACGCCTTTTTCTACCACATGGACGACGATGGTGGCGACATATTTTCGCGCCAAAATGATGCTCGTTTCCACGCGCTTCTTTACTATTGAAAGAATATCGTCTATGCAAAATAACCTGGAGTCTCTTACGTTTTAGTAGAGCTAGTGACGAAAAACCTTTCATAGGCAGCTCGATGTCTCTTAACCCTTCAAGCCCTAACGGGTCTGCCTGTGACGAGTAAAATCATCTGGCATTAGCAAGAGTAAAACCTATAAAGTCACTCTTAGGACCAAAAAGTGTTTTAACCCTTTAAGCCCTAAGGTGACAAAAACAATTTACACATCGAAAGTGGGAGCTATTATAGTCCAACATGCATAACTTTGCAGTTTCTTTACGCATTTGGCGTACTCATAGCAATTAAATACTTAATATCATGGGTGACAAATTACTCCTTAATTTTGGCGCCAAATTTCAGCGTTTATACTACTACATGAGAAATTTCTGTAATTTGATTGGCTAAGAGCAGTGGTATTTCTGCTTAATTTGAAATACCTACATGTGAAAATTACAAACCTTTTGCAAGTGGTAGTATAAACAAATAATAGCATGATTTGTACGTGATATTTGGCATAAATACCACTCAAGATATTTCAAAATTGTCTCAAATTTCACTCGCCTAACGGCTCTTAAAATTATGTACAACAATTTTGAAATATCCCTCGTGGTATTTATACCAAATATTACTACAAACCATGCTATTACCTATACTAATTTATGTTTTCACATGCGAAATTACAATGTTGTCATGGCAACTTCTCCTACGGTGCCAAAATGGCGCCTGGCCAGGAGTGAGTGTCATCTGTCACCCATAATATTAATAAAGGTTCGGGAAATTATTAAAATTTGGACAAAACGCGCGTGAAATTATTCCCTAATTTCTCTCGTCACCATTTGATTACACGTACTCATTTAAACAAGTTAATAGAACAGGCATTAATTCATTAACCAATTAATACCAGAACTAATGACATGTACAAAGTAAATTGCTTCGTACAAAAAGAAAAACGAGAAGTTAAGATCTTACACGGTTGGGTATGGAACTCTTCGTTTGAGATTAGTCATGGCTTTGGCCATTACAAGCTTCAAATTCCTAGCACGAGAAGAAGGCAAAGAAAATCCCTGTTATATTACTGGTCTTAGCAACGAAATCTTACTGTACATCTCTTTGTATGTGGACGCAAAAACTGCGACAAAGATTTGTCAAACTTGTAAGCGACTTCGAGATGGGATCAGATTTAGCGATCCTTTATGGAAACGACGCTGCAAGCAAGACTTCGAGTTGGCTCTACCAATCAAAGCGCCTTTTAAAACGTTCTACGACATTTATCGTCTAATCTCGATGTCACGAACGGTGACGAAGATCTATCTGTCGGAAAGGTTTTACTCGTCGGGAAAATATGGCGTGTTGCCGGGATGGTTGTGGACGTGGGTGGTACTAAATAGCACCGCGCCAGAACTCCCCTGTTGGATTCGCGACCACAGAGAAGCGTTTCTTCGTCTTAAATTGAGGGAGCTACCTCTAGGACGTATCCAAAGGGTTTGGAATTTAGCGGCCGGTGATTTTTGTGGCGTGCGCCCGGTGAGGAACGAAAGAGGAACAATTTATTACAGTTGGTCAGATGTCCATAGAGTTTTCTTAGAAAAACACGGCGGAACCACTGAGCTGATTGCGCATTCACTCAAACGATGCGCACGCGCAAGCAAACATCTAGAGCGACACTACACAGAGCTTAGAGAAAGCGAAAGGGCTCGGGAAAGACTTAAACAGACATTTATTGCTTTGTTACCGAAACAATTCTACACCGCATCGATTCGGACAACGCCATTTACTCACGTTTTTCAAGCGCAATAAAAACGCGACAGAAGGAGTAAAACATTTCGAAGTAAGGTATTGATCTGCTTGAAAACCTAGACTAAAATGCGCAATATCGTAGACAAACTATAGTCTCACAGAGGCAGTTAAAATAATGATTTTAATACTAGGCGCATTGTGACTTCTTCAAGACTAAGAGTACAAGGACGTTCACGCGTTTATTACAATGGTTAGTTTTCTCTTTATCAATGAGCTCGAAAAAGTATTTTCAGGAAGCATGACTTGGGTATTTCAGTTAAATATTTCTTCTTTGCACCAACAAATAACGTCAGAAAAACTTTTCAAAGGTATAAAAAAACCATTAAGACATCTCATAAATCCAAGCAAGAATGAACATTTACTGCATTCTGCGTTCTCAAGGAAACAAATACTTAGGAAAGTATTTCACGACAGATGACAAACACGGAAGCTTGTGTTTGGAGCCTTCTTTATAAATTCGCCTCTCTTCGAGTATAAAACAAACCTTGCAATAAAAAACACCGTTGGAAAAATGGCAAAAGGATGGTACAGTACCTGCCACTACTCAGTTGTTAATAGAACTGTATATATCGCTTGTATGGCAAGTTGAAGCAATAGCACTCCGTTGACAATTGTGCTGAATTGCGTTCTGGTGTTGAATCAGAATAGTAACGTAACGTTTGAGCTGAACAATTAAAAAAATGAACTTTGAATGAAATTCTCTACATGTATGTATATCGTCCGGTCAGAAAATAACTGAAATATGCAGATCTCCACCTCCGTCCCCACAAACACACCACGAAAAACAACGTCAACAACAACGACAACACAACGAACAACAACGTTTCAGTTACTCTGATAATATTACAGTGAGAATTATGGATACGTTTCATATGATCTATTTACAAAAACAAACAATCAGATTCCATGCCTTGTTTCAGTTAATCAACAAGTCAAAAGACAGAACAGCATTAATTGAACAAAATATTTGGCATGTGGTTCCATTGCTTAGAGTTTGCTTGTTCGGGGAAACAAACAAAACCAAAAAACAAGAGCATTTGAGAAATGGTTTGGACCAAAATCTTTGATTTCAAAAAGATGCAATTGAAACTTAAGTTATTAATTTAACCTTGCATTTTGAAACTGTACCCAACTTGAATCACATAATTATTACTTTTCTGTATAAATACAAAATCAAGGTCTCACCTCGCTGTGTATGATGTTATTTAATGAAGAAATGCTACTTGAGACTCCAGCGATCGACACTCGACCGCGGGTGCCGTTACTACACATGATCGCAACAGAGTAGCTATCAACCTCTTGTCAAATTTCTTAACTGCAAAAGTACCACACGTTATAATATAGAGATGCATGTTCCGCAAGGCAAAGGAGGCAATTTGTAATACACACAAAAAAATTAATTGTTGCAACTGAGGGAAAACACATGCTTACAAAAAAAGTACATAAATATATTAACTAAATAATTAATGACACGGTTGCCAAGTTCACTAGATATAGAAAAGAGCATCAAGCAGCATGATAGTGTTATTATCCCTCTGACTATTCATTACTTACATTATTAGGGAGTTTAAGGAAACCATGATGGGAACGTCTGCTAGTACGCCATTGAACAATAGCGTTAATAAGAAAAACAATGAATCTGCGCGTGCAAAATACAATCTCGTAGGTTTCTTTGTCGTCCTCTGCAAAACAACAACGTGAAATGGGCATTTTCCAAGTTTTGTAAACAACGTGAGTGAAAGAGGTTAAATTTGCTTTGAAGAATTCCGGGATAAATAAAAGTGGTAGGCATTCTCCTACTTTGCACGAAGGAACGATAACGCAATTTCTTTTGATCAAAACAGGCGCGTACAATATATCATCGACAGAAATTTATTTTCCAAGCAGTGCTGCCCAAGAGGTTGCCGTCCCGTTTACTTAAGGTCCCTATTATATTGCCAACTGAAGAAGTTTAAGCTTTTTCTCCAAAAACTCCAATAAATCTATGCACGAATTCCTCATTCCGCCCTTCAAGACCCCCCACCCCGTCCCCCTTCCTCAGTTCCTCTATGAAGCAAATAGGGAGCTTAAGCACGCGCGTTTTTGAGACGCGGACGGCAACCGGAAGAGAACATTTCACGTACCAGGACAGTCGTGTCTCCCAGATTTTTATAGTGATCATCTCTAATGGAGAAAAGATACTAATCAATGTAAAGGTAGTTGTGTGAAGACAAGATAAAAGGGGAAACAGCTCACTTCCGGTTCCGTCCGCGTCTCAGAAAACGCGCGTGTTTTAAGCTCCCTAATAAAGGACCTTTAAGACTTCCATGGGCGTTGCCTTGGTGGAAAAACTTTCTTTACTCTGCTCCAAACATGAACAGAACCCCCTTCTCTATTCCTGAGGCAAAACGGAATTGTTTCTCTTTGTTTTTTTTTTTTAGCATTTAGTTGTCTGTGATTACAAAGAAAAAAAAAGAAAACCGCAACAAATGTAGACAGAACACCACAACACTTGTACACATAGAGTAGCCAACTGAAGACGCGCCACCAAACTCTTTCGGCTGGATTTCCAGACTACCAGATACTTCATTATGCGTGCTGTACCTGTGTTGCTTTGTTCTTCGAAAACAACAAGTATTTGCACGTGTATTATGCTAGGACAATACAGCAACGGCATGCATAACAAAGTATGGGGTGATACGGAAATCTAGCCCAAATCGGTCCCGATCTTAAGGAATATTATTATATCTCACAGTTAGTACGCGTGCTGTGATTCGTCAATTTAGTGGGCCGTACTTCACTGTACGGCCCGCTAATTTCAAAAGTTTGTTTTGAGATATAATAAATATTTTACAAACCTAGCGCTTGGGCCATAAATCCGGGCGGAAAAACTCGGTCCGTAACTTACAGTACGGACCTCGAACTCGGTTAGTAAGAGGTATCTATACAGGTATGAAGGCTCAAGTAACATTCACTTAACTTCAAGTTATTTTACGCGAACAAAAACATAATGTTTAGCAGCAGACGTGTATCTTTGAAACTTTGCTATATAAACGATATATGTGTTTTGTTCCGATAACTGTCCGTAAATCCGATCACTCAAATATTAAGTCCAAATTCGAAGAAATAGAGCCGATTGCCCGAACACAGACACACCCGACCTGATAACGGTTCACTGAACAAAAACTCCTCTGATTTCTTTTACATAAATCAACTTATTATATTACAAAACAAAAATAGACCACTGCGCCCGGAAGTCACGCATGTGTCACGAATTCTCTCTAACATTATATGAGGAAAAAATAATTGCTTAAAAACTTACAAAATGAGTCTTTCAGGCCATCTCTTATATCTCGTCTTTTGTATTTTTAAGAGCACCAAAGCTATAGCAATAAAGCGACTCTACATTAACGTAGCGCGAAAAAAATAAAAATGTCTTTTGTTATGTTTTGATTTTTCCGACTGTACGGTAACATTTCCACAAGAGCTCAGGGCCTCACCTGACAGTACCAAATTAACCCCTGCACACCCTACTGAAGTTTATTTTGTCGATTTCCGAGAATTCACTGCTCATTTAATCTTTTTCCCTCATGATGGCGGAGACAAAAGATCTTCTAGTCAGCAAACTTTTCAATTATATTTGCGGCAGTGGAGGATTCTCCGAGTTATCAAGCCTTTTACAACAATCTTCTCCTTTGAAAACTCTAAAAGGTAAGGATGAGGAAGTGAAGAACTGGCTTCGTGTTCAAGCACGGACAGGTCGTCGGTTCGTGTTGGTCAAGAACCATGATGGCGAGATATTTGGTGTTCGAATCGATTTGGGGAAGAAGATTTGTCCGCAATACTGGGCAAAAGGATCGTGTGATCGACCATTAAATAAATGCAAATATTGGCACGTATGCAAAAGATACATTGAAGGAAATTGCCTCGGAACGTGCAACCGATCACATGATTTTCACGATTGCAGTAATCAGGTGAAGACCGTGGAGTTGGAAATAGACCAGTTTCCTAACGGTAATATACTAGGTGCTGTCGCATGGAGTCTACCCCAGGTATGTCTTTTATATCTTAGAGGTGAATGTCAGTGTGATAAATGTCCGTATCTGCACATCTGTCCCGATGAGGTCCGTGGAAATCGATGTCGTTGCAGTAGGTCTCATCAGTTGACTGATGATCACAACAATGAGATTCTCAAACGGTACGACCTTAACTTGCATCCAGGCTTGAAACTCGACTATATTCGCTGCAATATCCTAATTCCTTGTAACCAGAAAAGCTTCAGCTGCGAAAAATGTGAAAGCACAAGGGTTTCAGTTGTGACAAAGTCTTCACACAGCATGACGTCCAAAGACAAACAGGGCGGGACGAAGCCAGAGTCGCTTTCCAAAGTACAGAATTCGCCCAAACTATCGGCCTCTGCGGGCCCAGCTCAGGATTCATTAAGCTTCGCTAAGCGAGACGCACCATCAGACTTAAAGAAAAGTAAAAGTCGCGGAGTAAAGAGAACCAGAAGGGTTAAGAACTCATCAGACGAAACCCAAACCGCTGTTAGTATGCAAATGAGCTCAGGTCTCGGAAGTAAACAAGACTCAACAGCATCAGTGGACACTGTTAATGACTTAGGTAACAGTTTGACAGCAGCAAAGTCTCGAAACATCCCTTTACAACTCAATATACAAGGGGAAGAAGGTGGATATTTTTCTGATGCTGATGCATCAACTAACAGTATGACTAGTCACGCAGACAACGCAGATGTAAATCAGGATGTGTTTACAGATGAACGGAAATTGCCTTCGTCGCCTTTTACCAATATTTCTGTTCCTACAAGCAAAGCATATCTCAGGAACAAAGCAGAAACAACAAGACCACTCGCGAAAAGTGCAGAAGCCCCGTCAAACGATGAGAAACCAGGAACATCAGTGCCGAGTGACTCGTCGGCTGATGATTGGGTATCCAATTCCCTCTTTAAATGTTTATGCAAGGAATATGAATGTTGTGCCCCATTTGCCACTCTTAAGAGGCGAAAGGATCTTTCTCTCGAAGAGCTAGAAGATGCTAATTTGTGGTTCAAATCTCGCACAGACAAGTTTATTATCAACGAGGACAAGACCGGCAACATCACAGAGGTCGCTGCATTTAGCCTGAAACTTCGCTTGTGTTTTAAATATGTTAATTTTGGGTACTGCGCGAAGAAAACATGTCAGTACTTTCACCTTTGCAAGAAGTTCATAACAGGGCGCTGTAATCGTGGGGAGAAATGCGAACAGAATCATGAGTTTCAAAACGAACCAGACAGGAACACGCTCTCTGAACTCGGTTTGGGTTGGCTAACAAATGAGCAACTACGGCAATTGATGCGATCATCTGCGCCTCAAGTTTGCAACGGCTACAACGAGGGTAGGTGTGCAAAGGGAGATACTTGCTCTAAATTGCATATTTGTAAGAAGTATGTGGACGCTACATGTAAAGATGGAGAGCAGTGTCGCCTGAATCACGAAATGGGATTTGAGACAGAGCATGCAAAATCCGTTCTTCGGAAGTTCCACTTAGAGAGGGTGAAGACCGAACAAGTTTTGAAAACCATTCTCGTTTGTGAAGAACCAGCCCCTACCCTCCTTAAAACTAAGGCCAAGTCAGCTAGAACTGGTGCTTCCTCTGGGGGCGCGGGCCACAGCAAGATGGAGGCTGGTACATCTGAGGGTAAGAAAGGAACCCTTACCCCTTTATCTCTACAGTCCTTGTCACGTGATTTCCCAGAACGTACTCGAAAATTGTCTATTTCGAGCTCCTGCAGTTCGACTATGGATTTAAGCGAAAACCTACCTTCGAAAAAAGCTGTCCTCGAGTGCATTTGCAAAGAATACAATGGTTGTGCGTCCTTTCCTGTGATCTCAAAGAGACAGGATTTATTCCCGCAGGGATTTGGGGATGTCGCCGCGTGGTTTACAAGAAAAAAGGAAAGTTTTCTGATAGACAAAAACCAGGATGGTACAATCAGAACAGTTACTGCTGTTTGCCGACGAGCACGTTTATGTTTTGCCCACAGCTCTTACAAGACCTGCTCAAGAGACAATTGCCAGTATTTGCATGCTTGCAGGGCTTACGTTGCAGGTTATTGCAGATTTCGTAGTGGATGTTGCATGGAGCATAATTTTAAGAATGAAAAGAATCTGAAGATCATTTCCAAACTCAGGTTGGATGGCCTGACAGACGAAGAGCTCCGAAGACTTGTCCAACTCTCTGTACCTCAGGTTTGCGATGACTACAACTGCTTCGATGGAGTTTGTCCGAAGGGCGACGATTGCCCGCAAATCCATATTTGCAAGAATTTTGTGAGAAATAGATGCAACGATGATGACTTTTGCAGTCTGGAACACGAATCAGCCTTGAAAACAACACAGGCTATAGTCATACTTGATAAGTATGGAATAAAGAAAGATGCCGATGTTAACACCATTCGGAGAATGTTCTTTGTTTCTGACGAGTCTTCCTCTCATTCAAAACAGAGTAAACATGCAACAGCGTATGAAGTTGGAAAAACTGAATCAGCATCAGTACGGCCGAAGAAGCTTGGTACCGATGGTGTTTTGAGGGAGATTAAGAGAAGCGGCACTCAAAAGAGTAACCAAGACACTGTTGCTTCTCGAGCTGTTCCCCAACCCACCCATAATGACGTTATAGTTGGTAGCAGTTTGCCAGCTGCGGAAGCCTGCAGCAGAGTTTACTCAGCAATGAACAGTGAACCGTCAGAGACTAGAGTGTTTGAAAGCTTGTGCAAAGATTACGACTGTTCGGTGCCTTTTTCAGTCATTGCCAAGCGAGAAGACCTTTTTCCTCGAGAATGTCAAGACATCGAGCACTGGTTTCGTAAGTGGAAGAGCAGCTTTTTTATCACCGAGAACAGCTGTGGAACGATTACACAAATTGACGCTTTCTCGGCCAGAGCTCGTATTTGCCTCGCTTACATCAACTCTGGCTCGTGCATAAAGAAAAACTGCAACTACCTTCACATCTGCAGAGATTACGTCACAGATAACTGCAGCTATGGAGCAACGTGCAAACGAAATCATACCTTTAGTAACGACAAGGACAAAACGTTTCTAGCGTCTGTCAATCTTATTCAGCTAACCAATGAACAGCTTCGGAAACTTGTGTTGTGCTCAACGCCTCAGGCTTGTCAAGACTACAACGATGGCTCCTGTGCGCGAGGTGTTTCCTGCCCAAGAATTCATGTGTGCAACGACTTCCTAAGGAAAACATGTCAGCAGGGGTACCGCTGTGATTTGGAACACGAGTCAGCCATGGATAGTGACCACACCCAAGCCGTGCTGGAGCGATACTATTTGGGCAACGCTGGATCAAATGAAGGTCGTACAGATGCTCTGATGAAGATGATACTAGTTTGTGATGGGTCAGGCTTATCAAGCAAAGAAAACGGTAATAGTTCCACATGTAACTATAGCAACTAAATTCTATCAGTCTTTTCATTGATATAATGTTCTCTTTTGTTTTACTATACAGTGTGGTTCTATCTTTTTTCATCTGTGGATCAAACCATGCAGTATGACCATTCTTTGTAAAGCTACTGAACAGTGCTGTACTGTTGTACTGTTTGGTTTACTATACAGTGTGGTTCTAATTTTTTCATCTGTGGTCAGGCCATGCAGTGTGACCATTCTTTGTAAAGCTATTAAACAGTACTGTACTGTGGTACTGTCTGTTTTACTATACAGTGTGGTTCTATCTTTTTCATCTGTGGATCAAACCATGCAGTGTGACCATTCTTTGTAAAGCTATTAAACAGTACTGTACTGTGGTACTGTCTGTTTTACTATACAGTGTGGTTCTATCTTTTTCATCTGTGGATCAAACCATGCAGTATGACCATTCTTTGTAAAGCTACTGAACAGTACTGTACTGTGGTACTGTCTGTTTTACTATACAGTGTGGTTCTAACTTTTTCATCTGTGGATCAAACCATGCAGTGTGGCCATTCTTTGTAAAGCTACTGAACAGTACTGTACTGTGGTAATATTTAATTTTCTACACTTTTAGTTTCTAACTTTTTCATTTGTGGATCAAACCAAGCAGTCTACTATATTACAGTCGAAGTTTGATTGAGATTCTTCTACGTCATCTTAGGCTCGAGCAATCAGGTGAGAGATTGCATTGCACATGCGTACTTCAGGCTTCAAAGAGTATGGCCTGTATATATCATAGCAAGATAATTCAGGGAGGGTACTAAGCCCTAGGGAGGGCACCAGATCCCTCGAGCCTGCGATGACCTAGAAAAATTGCAATCAAACTTCGACTTCCAGGTAAGTCTTGTCTAATTTTCTCACTCTTCCACGTCATCGGCTCGAGGGATCATGTGAGATTTTGAAGACATGATCAATGCAAGCTACTGAAACAAGTGCAAGATCAAAAAAAGCTTTTAATCACAACGTCACTTGCCTGCACGTAAAGTACATGTCAGTATAAACTCAATAAGGAAAAACACATCTCAGTTACAACTGCTATGGATTCATTCTAGGCTTTGTAAATAGCCTCAGCGATAGTATTTTTGTCTTGGATAGGGACTCTTTAATGCTTGGCAAACACTCGTTCTAAAGACCGTCCTCCAGTGGTGAGGATGTCCATGATGGGCACTCCTGCTTTCTTGGCTGCTGAAGGTGAAGCAGCTCGAGTGCTGTGGGCCCCTAATTTAGATGTCAATTCCAGCCAGTTTAAGCACGAATTTCATCCAACGGCTAATACTACGTATAGGTAATCACATGATTTCGAGTGCAATTTGGGATAAATCAGCACGAGTAAGTTTTTCAAAGGCTAACCACGGGCTCGTGCAATTTGTAGTCTTTGAAAAATTTACTCGTGCTGATTTATTCCAAATTGCACTCGAAATCATGTGATTACTTGTTAATAATATACATGCAAAAATTTAATTTCAACTTTCTGCACTCAATTTCAACTTATTGCACTCAATTTCAATTTTCTGCACTGTTTGGGATTAATTGACGTGCTCTCAGCCAATGAGCATGCTGAAATTTTTGCATGTATATTATTATAGCACTAACAGCATGATAGGTTTCTGGTAAGTCAAAAACAACTTAGATTCATGTTCTCTAACTACCTGTGTTCTTGTAAGGTAATGCAACAAAGCTTTAACAACACAAATTTTAGGATTCTCGGGGTACGAGCAAAGCTCCATGATTGGAGACTCGATGGATGGCGCACTTTGTTTTAACAAATCAAACTTAAATGGAATCCTGTTCTTTTCTTGAGTCATACTGTTCAGGTCAAGCTTGTGCAATGATTGCACCCTCTGTGCTGTGACCAGAGCTATAAGAGTAACAGTTTTAAGTGACAGTTCTTTAAGTGACAGTTCTGCATTGTCTTTCTATCGGCGGAAAAAATCCAGGACAACTTTAAAATCGCAAACAGTAGTATAACGTGACTGTTTGGTGTAAGAATCTTCGATTGTCACAGCGCTGAGTTGCTTTTCTCCCCAAACCGGGAAACAGTAAAATGCTTCTTCCAAGCAGCAATGCTAAGTAGCTGTAGTTTACAGTCTACTAGCCACGAACGTGCGAAAATCTTTGATATTTCAGGCGTTCAAAATACACTCAGCCATGAAGTACGAACAACGCGTACCGCTTTGAAGTACGCATGCGCACTGCAATCTATCACATGATCCCTCGAGCCGATGACGAAGAAGAAGCTAAGTCCCTGCGTTTGTTAACAGGTCACGTTCATCAGAACAAACCAGACGCACCCATCTGTTCTGACTTCCTTCTGAGAAAATGCAAGAAGGGGAGACAGTGTTCGGGACACCACTGTTCTCGACCCTTCCACTGGCAGTACAAGCACCCAAGCCAAATAAACTGGACAAGCTTTAGTGAGGAAGATAGCGAGACTCTAGAAAAAGTGTTCTGTGATCCGGCCGAAGATGAATGCGAATTAAACCTGAACCTGGCGATTTGGTCAGACAGGCAAGTTTCTATATACGCAATTTGTAGCAGTCATCACTGCACTTAGTACAAACAACTGTGAATTGCACTTTGCAATACCTGCAACACTTGTCAGAGTATTTGTGTTCTACGTATTCTTTAAGTTAAATTACGCCTCTGTAGTTCTCGCAAAAGAGGAATCTCAGAGCATAACCCATTTTTCGGCTGTGCTGATAGCTAGTCCAGGTATAATATTCTCCTCAGAACTTGCGTCCTCTTCAACAAAAAAATGGTGGTTATTTTTGATGGTGAAAAAGGGCCAGACAAGACAAGGATTCAACAGTACAAGAAATCGCCAGTTGCAAACAATTTTCCTCTGTATGCTGTAGTTTACAAAGGGATATGTTACGTGCTTGCTCTGTATTAGGAAAGTTAACTGTTCTTTTAACTGTTGGTTCCTTTTTGTGCAGTACTACCAAGCCATATAAGGCAACCGTTGATTTGGAGAAAAGCCTGATGAACTGGTGCGGTGCACTCTTTGATGTAAGGCGCTTGTCAACCAAGTCTCACTTCATTGATCCCAGTGATCCCCTGGCCACTAAGTGGACGTGGTATTGGAAAGACGAGTACGGGATCTGGAGAGAGTATAGCACCGATTTCTCAGTAAGATAGTTCAAATTCTATGGAAGAAATAGTTATCGAAATTGCTATTTCAAGCCCGAACTTCAAGGGTAGCTAACGACTATTTTCGGTAAAAATCTGTTCAGAAGCAAGGTGAGCTAGAATTTTCGAATATCGAACACCCAGGCCCTCGGATTTTCGAACCGTGTCTCTGAATAGATTTCCAGTCCCAAAACATCACCTAGAAGATTCGCAAAAGGGAAAAGTAGTCCCTTACGTTTTCAGAAAGGATATGTTTGCCATTTTTGGCACTTAAAAAGGCCACCTAGAAATTTCGGATGAGCAAATGGTTTGTTGGAATGTGCAGTCCACCTAGCAATTTCAGAAATGAAGATATCATTCCTTAAAGTTTTCAATTTGAAAAACACCGACTTCATTTTTCCGAACAGATCAAATTCTTCTAGGTGATAAAAACATCTCTTTAGACAGTCTTTGAACACTACAAGGAGCCTAGAAACGTCTCTCAGTGGCTTTTGGCTCAATCTGCTCGTTGGATGCCCCTGGAACGTATTGGCTGTTGTGTGGTAGAGGCAAGCAAAGTGCAAAACTTAACTATAATTGATCGGACTGGCAATTAGTTTTCAAATTGCGTTTTAAACTTTGCCAAGTTTTCAAACGATTATTGACTAAAAGTTCCAAGCCGTACTTAATGAGAAGACGTCAAGTCTACATTACCTATCGCGCATAACTTCTGATTGCTTTAGAATGGTATGGCGTTACGATCACCGACACATTCGAGCCTAGAAAACATAACAATATCTTTGATTTCACGCAGTGTTTCTTTCCTAATTTAATTGATTTCTTAGGATAACACAATTTTACTAACACGTTGAAACTTAAAAGGTTAGCCTGAAAGAAAACTCCCGCAGCATGGTTAATATCAAAAACGTCATCTCACTATTGAGAGATGTAGAGGTTAGCGAATCAACAACAACTTTGACTATGAAATAAGAACGACGATGGTATATTTTGAGCCAGTAAAACGTGTGACTCCTAGAAGAACTATGATATGCTTTCTCAACTTTGAGTACGTTGCTTAAGACACAGGAAAGGTCAACCACTCTGTTTAGTTTTTCCTTTTGTTATTGTCGTTTATAAGGTAAGATCTGACTCATCCTTTCTTATGTCATAGGGTACTGACCTACCGCGAGTGTTCGAGGAAACTTTTGTGAAGAAAGGTTACGCCTTTAGATCACGTAGCGTGACATTTTCCACTTCTCAACACGACTACGAAGTGAACTTGACATCTTGTCCGATGTTTCAAAAAAACCTAATACACGGCACCACCAGGACAGTCAAGAGGCGACCACTTAACCTAGTATCCCATGAAGATTTGCAGGAAGCGAAGAGGTAACGTGATGTTACAGCACCATGAGAAAAGTGATGGGGGGCGGGGGGGGGGAAGGGTGGGTGGGGAAAAAAAACAAAAAAAATTCATGCAAGGGAAAATGCCAAGAAAAACAATTCATGCAAAGAAGAAGGTAAAAAAATTCATGCAGAAGGAAGGTCCAATTGTGAAAAGTAGTAAAAAAAATTGGTGCAGAGGGGTTCACCTGAAAAAAAAATTCCTGCACAAGCAGTGAGCGAAAAAAAAAATTCATGCAAACTGAAATTCCCCACCTCCTCCAATCACTTTTCTAATGGTCCGTCCCTTACTACTTCATGTCAGACAGTGGAATTTGTTACTTCCACATAACTTTGAGTTCTGGGCAATCAAGTTAGATTTCACACTGCATGGTTTGATCCACAGATGAAAATGTTAGAACCACACTGTATAGTAAAACAAACAGTACCACAGTACAGTACTGTTCAGTAGCTTTACCAAGAATGGTCACACTGCATGGTTTGATCCACAGATGAAAAAGTTAGAACCACACTGTATAGTAAAACAAACAGTACCACAGTACAGTACTGGTCAGTAGCTTTCCAAAGAATGGTCACACTGCGTGGTTTGATCCACAGATGAAAAAGTTAGAGCCACACTGTATAGTAAAACAAACAGTACCACAGTACAGTACTGTTCAGTAGCTTTACAAAGAATGGTCACACTGCATGGTTTGATCCACAGATGAAAAAGATAGAACCACACTGTATAGTAGAACAAACAGTACCACAGTACAGTACTGTTCAGTAGCTTTACAAAGAATTGTCACACTGCATGGTTTGATCCACAGATGAAAAAGGTAGAACCACACTGTATAGTAAAACAAACAGTACCACAGTACAGTACTGTTCAGTAGCTTTCCAAAGAATGGTCACACTGCGTGGTTTGATCCACAGATGAAAAAGTTAGAACCACACTGTATAGTAAAACAAACAGTACCACAGTACAGTACTGTTCAGTAGCTATCCAAAGAATGGTCAAATTGCATGGTTTGATCCACAGTACTGTTCAGTAGATGACCTTGTCAACACATAACCGTTTATAGGCGGGGGCGCATCTCCAAGAATCAGCAAGACAAAGGCGGGAGCCTTCCTGGTCACTGGTCCCCAATGTCACGTGATGAGGAGGTCACCCGTGTAAAGTTGGCGTTGATTTCAGATGAGTACAAAAGGCTGGAGACCTTGTTCAAAAGCACCATCAATCAACCCGTGCGAATTGTAAGCATTGAACGCGTTCAGAACCCGTATATGTGGGAAAAGTACAGCAGGTAATGTAATAATTTTTCGTTCATGTCCATGTACTCCGTCGGTTATACTTGCGTTGAATGCGTTCATTACTCGTTTACGTACAGTATCTGTACAGTATCTGTAACGCAAGACATTGAACAGTTTTACACTCTGTTTATTATACCCGAGTTTAATGCGTTTAGTACTCTTTATTTATGTACAGTATCTGTAACGTAAGACATTTAACACATTTTCACTCTGTTTATTATACCCGAGTTTAATGCGTTTAGTACTCGTTTATGTACAGTATCTGTAACGCAAGGCATTTAACAGTTTTACACTCTGTTTATTATACCCGAGTTTAATGCGTTTAGTACTCTTTATTTATGTACAGTATCTGTAACGCAAGGCAATTAACAGTTTTACACTCTGTTTATTATACCCGAGTTTAATGCGTTTAGTACTCTTTATTTATGTACAGTATCTGTACAGTATCTGTAACGCAAGGCATTTGACAGTTTTTCACTGTTTATTATACCCGAGTTTAACGCGTTTAGTACTCGTTTATGTACAGTATCTGTACAGTATCTGTAACGCAAGACATTTAACACTTTTTCACTCTGTTTATTATACCCGAGTTTAATGCGTTTAGTACTCGTTTATGTACAGTATCTGTACAGTATCTGTAACGTAAGACATTTAACACTTTTTCACTCTGTTTATTATACCCGAGTTTAATGCGTTTAGTACTCGTTTATGTACAGAATCTGTACAGTATCTGTAACGCAAGACATTGAACAGTTTTTTCACTCTGTTTATTATACCGGAGTTAGTACTTGTTTATGTGGCTAACTGTTCAGCAAATAATAGGGAGCTTAAGCACGCGCGTTTTGGAAACTCGGACGGCAACCGGAAGTGAGCTGTTTTCCCTTTTAACTTGTCTTCACACAACCACATTTACATTGATTAGTATCTTTTCTCCATTAGAGATGACCACTATAAAAATCTGGGAGACAGCACTGTCCTGGCACGTGAAATGTTCTCTTCTGGTTCCGTCCGCGCCTCAAAAACGCGCGTGCTTAAGCTCCCTATTATGACTGGTTTCCGGTTATAATAATAATTAACAACTATTCACCGAAGTGGAGGTGGCTATTGGTGGATATTTACCGAGCCGCGAAGCGGCGAGGTAAATATCCACCACTAGCCACCGACACTGAGGTGAATAGTTGTTTTAGTATATACTAAAACAGTGAGATAAGTGTACACAAAAAAGAGAAAAGGGCTTGGAAAATGGAGGACTTCTCAAATGACAATCCAACGCAGCGTCAATCGCCGTTAGGGATTTCTTGTTGTAATTACTGCCGTACGTCTCGTTTTCTCGCCGAGAGAAAAAAAGTTTGTTTAGTTCTAATGGCGACATTTCATCAAATGGAGTTGCAAACCCTTTCTGAATTTGAAACCATTCAGTAAAAAATATAATTCAACTTTGGTTCTGAAGTGAACAAGCGATATCAAATTTGGTTATGCAAGATAATTTGCATTTGTAAACAAAACCTTTCTCGTTGCTTTTTATCGCTAAACTCCGGGTTAAAAACATAAGCCATTACCTCTGAACACGGCCAAGCCAAATTTAGTCGCTTTCTTGGAGTTTTCAGGGACTGCTTCATTGTTAATTTGGATGATTTCTTCGCTTGTCATGGATATAAACCGGGCCGCCATGTTCGCGCGGCGGAGCGAAAAATTCGCAAGTTGCTCGGAGGTAAATAGCACAGGATATTCGGAGTTTGACTAGCCAATCAGAGCGCACCTTCAACGCTATCCACTGTTTTAGTATATACTAATAATTATTAACCGAGAGTGAGGTCATTACAGGGAAATCTCGGACCGAGACCTTGGCATGGACAGTCAAGGCCGAGGTCTGAGATTTTCTTGTAATGACCGAACAGACGAGGTTAATAATTTATTTATTATATTGTCTTTTTAGCACTGGAAAAAGAAAAACGGAAGGGTTTTTCAATATCCGCTTGCGTGCGCAAGAGGCATTCAAGTTCATGTTCACTGAACCGAAACACACCTGACCATGCGATCGAAACCAGAAGTTACAGTAGAAGCAGTTTCTTTAAAAATGTGACAGCTTTTGTCTATAATTGACGAAGGCGCAGCCCGAGTCAACTGTCACGTATAGAAATCGAGAGCGAATAATCTAATTGTTCTAGTATAAATCTACTAGTATTTCAGAACTTTGTCTTTTCTGGAACAACCTCGACTAGTAAACTGTTTAAATCTTCTTCATGGACGCTTCGAAAACATGAAGAAGCGGCCGCCATTTTGTTAGCTAGGGCACACTGCTACCCTAGTCACTATCTATCACAGAATAGATAGTGGGTAGTGTAGCCAATCAGAGCGCGGCATTTGTGATAGAACGGCGCTAGTAGATTTTTACTAATATGATATATACACTGATGGTGATTTTTGAAGGTGGTATTCAATGATTCTCTACACCAATATTTACTCGTTTATTAGTTAGTGTTGTAAGTAGTGAACTTTTCACACGATTTTTCATATGAAAATCCACAATTGGGTTAACATCACAGGTTCTTACCGATTGACTTGATCTATTTCGTTAAGGAAAAAAGAAAACATGGTGGCAGTTAAACGTCGACGTCGGGAAATAAATGCAGTGAACGAGAAGCAGCTCTTTCATGGGACCAGTCCCGACGCCGTGGCTGCAATCTGCAAGCAAAATTTTGACTGGCGTCTATACGGCAAAAACGCCACCGTATACGGCGATGGAAGCTACTTCGCGGTGAATGCGTCCTACAGCCACACCTACTCTAAAGAAAGCGTCGATTCGTGTCGGTACATGTTCGTTGCGACTGTCCTCGTCGGGTCTTACACGAGAGGTCAAAGGTCTTTCCGACGACCACCCCCGATCAATCCAAGAAATTCGGAGAGTGATCTGTACGACTCGTGCGTAGATGACGTCAACCGTCCCACCATTTTTGTTGTCTTCGACACTGATCAGGTTTACCCAGAATACGTCATCAAGTACTCAGTGGTGTCCCACGAAGCACATGTGGCAGCTGCGCGCCAAATCCCCGCTTACACCCCACGATCGTCTCCTTATTCAACTTCCAGTTATTCCACTAGACAGGTTTACTCAGGGAGCTCTGGTGGTGGTTATTATTCGCAAACCTCATCGCATTACACGACTTCGCAATCTTCTTCGAACTCTTGGAATTTAACAAGCCATTTGACTGGCCGCAGTACATCCAGTTATCGTGACCAGGGTAAAGGTTCAGGGTCTTCATCTTCTAGAGAGAAATGTTTGATCATGTGACGTTTCTATTAACGGCATTGCGGTGGCTTTGGAGTGTTTTTTAGTTAGAAAAATTGGTAGAATGATAGCAAAACGTCCATTGGGCAGCTGTCATTCATTAAGTATGCGTTATTAACCAAGTGTGAGGTCAAGATGGCCTGCATGTTGACCGAGTTTTTTGCGTTATTATTAATAAAAGCTTTGTCCATAAAGGATTAACTGAATAACCATTTTGTTTCGTGTGATCACACGGGAAATCCCGAGAGGGAAAGCAAGGCTAATCTTGCCCGCTCGTGTAGCCAATCAGAACTCATGATTCGCCTCATCTTGCCCGCTCGTGTAGCCAATCAGAACTCATGATTTGCCTCATCTTGCCCGCTTGTGTAGCCAATCAGAACTCATGATTCGCCTCATCTTGCCCGCTCGTGTAGCCAATCAGAACTCATGATTTGCCTCATCTCGCCCGCTTGTGTAGCCAATCAGAACTCACGAATCGCCTCATCCTGCCCGCTCGCGTAGCCAATCAAAACTCATGATTCGCCTCATCTTGCCCGCTCGTGTAGCCAATCAGAACTCATGATTCGCCTCATCTTGCCCACCCGCGTAGCCAATCAGAACTCATGATTCGCCTCATCTTGCCCGCTCGCGGCACTTAGCATGTAATAAGCTTTATTACGTAATATCCTGCAGTAGATATGCCTGAAAACAGGATCTTGGTTGGTGTGATTTGGGCTTCTGGTTTACATTTTGTCTCACTATAACATACAGTTTTTGGAAAACCTTCGAAAACATATAATAATAATAGTAATAATAATCCCAATAATAATAATAATAATAATAATAATAATAATAATATTTTCACTTTCTAAATTTTTATTCATAATAATAATGATAAATGATAATAAATGATAATAAATTATAGTAATGATAATGATAATAATCAATAATGACAATAATAATAATAATAATAATAATAATAATATGAGTAGGTGATCAAAGCTAAGTATGACCATAGAAGATGATTTAATACAATCAGAATTAACCCTTCAGCATTAGCACGTTGCGTTCCTAAGTTAGTAGTCAGTGTTTTCTTCACAGGTACAAGGTCGTGTCGAGTAGTATTCAGCCATTTCACAATTTTTTGATCGCTGCTTTAAGGATCTTTGATGTTAATTGTTTGGAGGTATGTTGACACTTTTAGAAACGATCCAGAAAACATTGAACGGTGATTAGATCTGTCCCTAATGTACCTAACAGAGAGATTATATCAGTTATAAAGTTATCATTATACGGTGATGTTCATTTTAACCGTTGCCCCATAAGAGTGACTTCAAAGGTTTTACTCTGGCTAACACCAGACGATTTTAAAGGGTTAACGGCCGTGCTTATGCTTGAAGAAAGTACTAATCATCGTCATGTACAATCTCGTACTCAGTTTTACCAATAGAAAAAAACCAAATAGCTCCCTATCTCTTTCGCTTGAACTAGGAGACTAAAGAAAGCAGCCGAAGCAACTAAAGGAATACTGAACCAGGTTTTTGTTTCAATCAGTACCTGTCTGCTGCGTTCTCTAACAACACACTTAATTTTCTTTCAACATCTTTCTTGAGGCTGTTTGAAGAGATTTCGGAAATTATAGGAGACAAAATAACGACCTGAAATGATGAAATATTGGAAGACTGCACTCAAATTAATCTAAACGCTGTTACGTCAGGATGTGGCAACTCAACATTTTCAGTTAGAGTTTTTGAGTTGAATCAGCGTGTCGTGAAAAAGTCGCCAATATATATTTATGCGTTAATTCTTCCCTCAATTCTATATCTCATTGGCAGTTTTTATGCTAGAGACGTTAATGTCGTCTGAGACGTTAATGTCGTCTGAGACGTTAATGCTATCTGGAGACGACTTTAACGTCTAGTATAAAAGCGGCAAATAGGAAAGACGCATTTAACGTCTGTCTACGTTAAAGTCTTCTTCAGTTTAAGAGTGTCTTAACGACGCTCTTAACAGATGCCTTAAACATCTAAGATGTTAAATGCATTTAGCCCTGACTTGTCCAGGGACGAATAGGACGAGTCAGCTTTTCGTCCTGAAATCGAGTGTTCTCCGAGAGAACGCACTCTATTTTTTGTTAGGCCGTCTACTTAAATGCGTCCCGTATTTATACCAGTCGCCCTTAACGTCTTAGACGTTAAAGAAGTCTAGTCGACTTAAGCGTCTCTAGCATAAAAACGGCATTATCTTCGTTTGGGTTTTTACAGATAAAAACACCTTCGTTTACATGTTGAATTGTACCGTGAATGGAAAAAGTGGACAGGAGAAAACAAAGGTGTACAAACCCCGTGGCAAAGCTCATTTTAACTTCTGGTTTTTCCTTGTTGAGTTCAATTGTCTCCGCGTACTTACCTCTGCCTAAAAAAACTGTTTGGATGTTGACTGGCATTCTTTTAAGGGAGCTTGAGCAAACCACAGCGACGAGGTCGACTACGAAAGCACTAAACCATATCGTTAATGCACGAGACAATAACACCGCACGTGCAAAACACAGTCTGGCAGGTTTCTTTGCCGTCATCTACAAAACAACAACTTGAAATGACCGTTTTCAAAGGTTTCTTTAAAGAAGTGAGTGCACAATGTCAAAATTGCCAAGAAAATTTTTGAGAGGTGTGCGAACTGCATGAATTGGAAAAAAGTCAACAGCTTGCGGCGAAAAAACGCAATAGGAAATGATTGCGAAATAAGCCGAACGCCAACGGAACAAAAAGAGAACAATATTTTTTTACTGTTGGTGTGGTCCTTGGCGTTTTAGTCATGTTTGCTAATACTTACGTTCTGTAATAACCATATCACGAAGAGAAATTAGCGAAGGACGCAACCGAACGGTAGCCGCGCTTTAACGAAAAACAAATTGAAACTGCACGTGCAAAAAAGACAAGTACGTTTCTTTACCGTCCTTTGAAAAACAAAGCGAAATGACTTTTTTTTAAAAAAAAAAAGTTTACCCACAGACGCGGGGGAATAATTGTAAAACTGCTCTGAGAATTTCAGAAGAAAATACAAACGTTAAAAATTAAAAACATTTTACAGTTTCGAAGAGAAAAGAAAAGCAAAATGAAACAAGACTGCGCCAACGGTACAATAGGAAAACATGAGCAATTTCCTCAACGTGTCATCCTCGTTACGTTTGCCTTTAAAAGCTTCGCATATAAGGGGCCTCGTTACGGGTAATTCCGACAAGCGACATGGCCTTGAAACGGCGACACGAGGGAGCTGTAAAATGACGACGAACGACGAGCCGCTCGCGCGATATTACGAAAGCGACCTGCGAACCTTCCGAAATTGCGACGTGAAAAGGTTTGAAACTCAGACGGACGACATAAAGAACCCCCCCCCCCCCCCCCTAACAGGACCTCATATAACTTCACTCAACGCCAGTCAACGTTAACAACAGCTCTTTTCAGAAGTACGTGCACCAGGACGATAGAAAACAAAACACAACTATTACGACTTCAGTATGCAGGATGTTTGAACCAAGTTCAGTCTAGTTAGAAGGCTTGCTTCCGCGAGTCTCGCATAGCTCGGTGGTAAAACGTCCGAACCCGTGACTAGCCAATGTGTTCGCTTTCGAAAACTCGGATGAAAAAGACATTGATCGAAACGGTCTTCATTTTAATACCCTTGACAAGATTTCTTCGGGTTACTGACGAATTCGGAACATTTCGATGTTTGATTCAGTTTCGTTGACACTAGTGAAAACGTATCGGATATGAGATCCATCACGTGTAAACAGTGAGAACTGCAACATCACATTTCCTAAGTCTCAGTTGTAACTTTAATACGATATCCTTAAATCCCAAATTACCAGCCATTTATAACGACAAGCTATTTTTTTTCCAAGCTGAGGAACCTAAAACTCCTTACAACTATTACTTTGCCAACACGGTTTAACTTGTTCAACAAATGTGAAATCCTTACGGATGGTAGTAGTTGTTATTTAGTTGAGAATGGTTCTCTAGAGCTACTTTGTTAATTGCTACTTGTTTCCACGGGAACTTATTTCGCGAAAATGGCATATTTCGCGGGACTAAAGTTTCGCGATTTGTCCACAAAATACATTATAAGGGAACTAAGTTTCACGAAAATTGTCAAAATACTGATACGTATTAACAACCGTTAGTCTCGGAATTCAGTGGCACGACTGGTTTTCATTTTCCACAGCGATGATAGTTTTCATCTGAACACAACCACCTAACGAAAGAAAAAAACTGTGAAGAATTTGACATTTTCTTCTGCAACAAAGTAAAGCAATACAAGAGCACTATATAATACCTCAAAGAAAGACAATGTCAATTTTCAACTGGGAGCTCGTTAAAATTGATTTTAAGTGACACCATATAACGGGTATTAATTTCGCGTGGTTAATTTTCGCGACTTAAATTTCCCGATTTTCTGAAGACAGCAAAGATTGCGAATTTAAAGTCCCGCGAAAATAAGTAACAAGATATAATGCCTATTCTAGATTTCGTATGTAGCGACAGGCATTTACACATCTATAAAGGCTTTCACAAAAATTAAAACTCTATGATCAATTTTTAAACTACTATCAAGTTCGAATAAAATCTGTTACTCTATGTTAGAAATCTCAGCGTTGTTGATCAAGTATTTTTTGTTCGATCACTTTAAATTGAACTAAGCATGACTTAAGTTAAACTTAACTGCAAAGGGAAAAGATCTCTAATGGATTTTAAATAACAAACTCAACGTAATCTATAACTCGAAATTGGAATCTCTAAACGTTTTTGATAAATAATTTTTGTTTGACAACTTCAAATTTAAACTTGTCACTCTACTTAAGTTAAACTGAAGCACAACAAAGGCAAGACTTTTAACGGTTCTTGCATTACAGACTTCATCATTTGTTTCAAATTGAGCATAGTTAGTAAACTAAGCATTAACCTTTATAACTTCCACAGCTATAGAAGACGCAAACAAGGTGATTAAACAGTTATCCAGTGAGAACTGGATAAGGCGAGGGGAGTCCATAGCAGACTTCAACAAAATTAATAATAACGCATTAAAAACTTGACCGTTTTTAAGCTTGAAGCTTCACAGCCAAACCTTTTCACCCTCGATGAAGACATTAGACAAAAGTGTCGAAACGTCGGCCCGGTCGATGAATTTTAACTTTTTAAGTGACATTCATTTTTTCAAACCGCTTGTCTGATCGTCCACCTGGTTGCGATGCGCACATTTCTTTTGGCCACTGTAGTTACATTGAAAGAAGAGAGCAAGATGAGAGAATTCCATGTCAAATTTCTACATCGAATTACAGTGACGAATAAAGAACTTCCCGTATTCGGTTGGGAAGAATACAGGGAGGCTTTTCAAACAATAATATGACTAGTTTTGTTCTAGATGTGTGACACAGTGCAATATCGATATAACCCAGAATGACCTTTGCATAATCCTATTGAGATAGTAAATGGTTTGAACCCAGGAGTATCAGTAGTTCGGGTGAGGGTAGTTGTGAAAATCTTTACATGTCTGGCGGACAGTTAAACGCTAACAGACTACTTTACTTTTCATCTTGTACTGTACCAAGAAGCTAGGATAATACTGGTCTGGGTTAAACAACACGAAAATCGTGGGTGCGTCCACGTTATTCACGCACGAATCGTACAAATCCTTCCTGGACGCGGAGTCCACGCGAGGAGGTGGGCGCCTCATATTAGGCTCGCCTTTAGTGTATGAGCCAACCAACACCTCGGCCAGAAACATAGAACGTACTGCCGAGGGATCTTCTTTACAATAGAGATTGCTTTGGTCTGCATTCACGGTGAAGTAAGCGCCTTGACCAAAAGCAGCCGTTCGATCTTCGTCCACTCTCCAGTCGATATTCTCCTCACAAATTGTCTCGACATTGTCGTGTCCGGTTCCGTGGAACAGGAGTTGCTCGGTCACGGGACTGGACGCTTTCTTCTCCATTTGCTCCTTTTTTCTGAGAAAGTAACACAAACATAACATCACACGGCGGCGCAAAGATATCTATCTTATTTACCGGCTGGGAGGTCCGGAATGGGAAAAAAATGCACCCCAGATTTTGGGTACGTCCCAAAACCACACGCCAAGAGCCATACCCAAGCAGAGAGCACTATTTTTCCTTATACGGACCTCTTGGCTGGTAATTAACACGGAGTCCGGATGGGAAAATCTAAATCACTGGCCAGCACGCATAATAAGCCAATCAGGTCAAGGAGATAGGGTTTCGGACCGCCGAGATGCTTGAGAAAAAAAAAGACAACCGGATTTTATTTTCGAGTGGTGTAGTATTGTTTATACCAATCGAAACTGAAATTAGTTAGTTAAATATAACGATAGGACAGTTGGAAAACGGGATTTTGCATTAAGTAAAGCTGGAGTGATAACTTTTTAACTTTATCGTGCTAAACTAATTAACAATTCTCTGAAATTGAAATGACTGGTGACACAAATGTGGAAGCCTCAGTCTTCCAACAAAACGTACTGCCGCAAGGACTTCCCAGAAGCCCACACAACCTCGTTCCCAGGGCTTTTCCCTAGAAATAAAAATGGCGGACTTCATAGGAGGTGAATAGTATTGATTATAACCCACTGATTACTTTTCGCGCTATCTTATTGGTTATTTTGGGTCACATGGTGTCAAATAGCTGGACGGGTATCAGGCGATATACCTCGGCCGCGTGGATATTTGCCCTGCGATTTTTCAGTCGCAAGAAAACACAACAAAGTCAGTTTCTTTTTAAACAAACTCGTTTTGTAGAATCCAGTGATCGTAGTCAAGTAGTTAGTCGCAGCTGTAGCTCCGGATAAAACAGAAAATCAACAAAATAAGCTGCTGGTGTTTTTGGCCTCGAGGTGAGCAAAAGTTACGAACCCTTGGGCAATCAAATTCTTGAAAATCTCCCCACTGAAATGTGCAAAAAGGCTGGTTTTGCACAAAGCTACACTTCCCACTGTCTTTAAAGCTGCCAGTTGAGAAAACTTTCCAAGCCAAAAACGATAAACCACGCAAGAGATAATTATAAATCC
>OX453281.1:2737516-2872516 GCA_949710005.1 Ricordea florida | reverse complement strand
GATCTCTGCCCGTTCACACGACCTTCGATCACGCACTTGTTTTTATTGCAATATCTGTCTTTTCTGGCACAGAATGTAAGTACGACTTTAGCCTCCATTAACCCCCTTTGAAATCCTTTATGTTCATGATATCTTTTCTTCATTTGGTTTTAATTTTTACCTTTTCGATACCGATGTTATGCAAGCGAGAATTATAGTAATAAAAAGTGGTATCCAAGAAAAAGTGTAGGATTACTGTGCCAACCCAAACAATGTCAACACAGTGTGACACAGTGTGACCTCCACATTGAAAAATCCTAGGTGTGCCCCTGACAACATTCAACCCCAAATGAAGAGATCCTTTAATTTGCTCTAACTTAACCTGACAGGTATGGGCATTTAGAAGAATACAATGTGGAGGGTCTTGACAAACTGCGAGCCAGCGAGTTATGCGAGTCGAGCCAGCGAGTCATCATGTGAGCCATGCGAGACAGATTTCAGTTCCCATTCCGTTTTCCTTTCTCCGGCTATTGGCTATTTGACACGAGCTTTCGCTATCCTCGCTCACCCTTCAATATAGTTTTGTTATCTGCCTTCATCTTTTCCATCTTTTGTTCAGGTAAGTTTTGTTTTGTTTTGTAGTCGTTAAATTTTGAGATTTGATGTTTTATTTATGAGTGTAGTCGCAAACGATTGAAAATTCATGCAT
Organism: Ricordea florida; assembly: GCA_949710005.1. Classification (NCBI taxonomy): domain Eukaryota; kingdom Metazoa; phylum Cnidaria; class Anthozoa; order Corallimorpharia; family Ricordeidae; genus Ricordea; species Ricordea florida. Next base: position 2,871,828 of record OX453281.1, on the reverse strand, counting down.
ATCATTTATATGCTATTACAGGTTCATGGCAAATGGACGTCTGCAAAGCCTCCTGGAGGCCAACAAGTGGGGATTAACACTACGTTTTGACCCGCTTGCTTCGAGAAATCTATGGTTTTATCGTTGTCCGTTTTTTTTTACGTTAAAAACAAAGTTATTTTATGCTGACTCGCATGGCTCGCTTGTTGACTTGCATGGCTCGCATATTTACTCGCATGACTCGCATATTGACTCGCATGACTCGCTGGCTCGCATATTGTACACACTCGAATGTGGACGCCTACATCAATAATCTGGTAGTTACTCATGACACAATGTGGTCCCCAATTGAGAGATCCTCGCCACGACCCCTGTTTATGACAAGTCATTGTAAATATTCTATAATTTACCAGTCAAGTATTTTCGCACCTTTTCAACTGTTCTATTTCTGCATGAGATCTGAAAATGGGTCTCCTTCGTACCATGACCTCTCTTGTGCTGGAAAATTGATGGGTTGGGGTTATATGGTCATACATCGGTGATACTCTGAATGACAGTTTGTGATCACCATCACCACTCTTGAAGCTAACTGAGGAGTTGCCTCTTGTAAAATATGTTTCCAACTTTTCTGATTCCACATTTTCCTGATATAGTCAAAAAGAAAAATCATGATTGTGACTCAAGACATTTGGCCATTATGTAAACATTAAGATAAAAATTCTCCTTCAGGGTCGACTTCACCATGCATTTTTATACAGCCCCAGTTAGGCACAAGCTCATCACTGGTGACCATTCTGTTGTATTCATATATTCCTGTCTTGCGTAAATGTATACAAATTCTCAATACCATTTCCCATACATTTTACAGTACAGTACCAGTAAGGAGAATATGTTAGAATATCAACAGTTTTCATTATTGGTGATCATTGTGTTTTATATTCTTATTGTATGTCTTGCTCACTGTGTAATTGATAGATACAAATTAAAGTGTTTATCATACATTTTATGCAGTACCAGTAAGGAGAATATGTTAGAATATCAACAGTTTTCATTATTGGTGATCATTTTGTTGTATTCTTATTACCTGTCTTGCTTACTGTGTATTGATAGATACAAATTCTCCATAGTGGTTCACATACATTTTCATATAGTATCAGTAGGGTGAATGTGTCAGAATATCAGCACAGAATTTTGCTACCCTATCCTAGACTAAACTCCCAAAATCCCTCCCTATACCAGAGTCCTAATTTTCCAGAGACTACTGAAGTCACCAGCACAGTCCAGCCCAAAAACTCTTGTCATAATTGTTTTGCTTTCAAAAAAGGATATATTTACACTTGTTCATTTTTTTTAAATCAAGTCCTCAATTGCATTTTTTTGAGTGGAAATCTCCGGTTTCCCTAAGTCTAGACTAAAAACTGTCAACCAATTGATCAGTTTCCTGGAAAATGATATACCCTATTCTAGATCCAAACTTTCTGATTTCCATATCCTATCCCAGACTACGCTGCTTGAAAACTATACCCTTCACAGCAGCACACAGCTATATAGCCCATATATGGGGCACCCCTCCCACCCAGGGTTCCATTACCCCTATGCCCCCCCCTTCCATCACACAAAATACTGTACATTTAAACCAACAAAAGCCATGGGGAAAGGGTGGTTCCGCTTCTTACCAGTGATCCTGTCCCATACTCATGCCAACTGCCATGCTCATCCAACCAATACCATCGCCATGTGGTGGACAGAGCGTGATCCATCAAAGTCAGGGCTGACTTAGTGGACAGGCGCCTCAGCTTGACATCCCCAAACTCTTTACTTTCTCCCCTCATTTTCACAAAGTCTACATTAAGGTCACCTTCACCAGGATGAATCCTACATTAAGTCACAAAAAGTTCAAATATCAGATAAGCAGCTGGAGAGGGCAGGGAATACCATGTATTAATTAAAAACAATAAATTATGTATAAATTCAGAAACATTGAAGTTAATTCATGTATCTTGCTTCATGAGTATAATTTCAGGATTATACATACGTACCACTGTGTGTTGAATGATTGTTAATACTGCACTAAGAATCATTGAAGAATAAGGACAATTCTCAAAACCCTTGCAAGTTTTTGAGAGGACTGTCTCATATCTATAAACTTTGTTACATGAACTTTCCCAGAAAACTATATATACTGTAGGTACCAGGAAATTTCTATCATATTATGTCTGTTTTCATGCATTTTTTTGACACAATATAAAAAGATTATCAATAACTGTTAGTAATTATTAATAGTTAATTATTAAAGATTACTAATGTTACCATCAGAATGTATTAAAGTCATCATAAACCACAACCAAATTGTAATTTTCAGTTCCACCTGTTTGATATAATTTTTCGAACAACAATGACTCTGATAAAAATCATTTAATTACATAATTACTACTTTGAATTCAATCTGGTAAATATTAACTTACAACAAGCTCGGTGGTGGAGAAATCATGACATCTCCCATAACTGCAGAGGTTGTGTTCACATCGCAGTATTGACGTTCAATGTCCTCATTATCTTTCTTTGAAAAACTCCTCCATCTCTCATCAGCTGATGTATACTTGTACTGCCAACAGTACGGCATACATATGTCCATATGAACATACTCACATAACTGCTCTTTTGAGCAGTGCCCAAGTAGAAAGTCAAGACAGATGTAAGGTCCAGATGATGGTAACTCTTCTGCAGTTTTAAAACAATTTTGACAACAGCTATTGCTTGTAAATTTAAACTTTAAGTACAAAGTAGCAAGTTGACACCATGCATCGGCAATCTTTTAACAGACGAGTTGAGAGATCAACATTGTTGGGGTACCTGTCGTAACACTCAGGGGTCAAAATTTTGAAATTAAAAAAATTAAAAATGACCACTGATAGAATTATTGCAGTACATTTTGGGGTATGAAGCACTTAAATAGAATAGAGATTATTTATGGTAATGCTTTCAGTTGTTTCTATCACTATTAAAAATGATCAGAGTATCATTTTTTGTTGGTTTTGAATCGGTGGAGGTAAGAATTTTGTTTGGCCATGCCCATCAAGCAGGTTTTTGTACCTTTTGTGGTGTTTTTGTTTTGACAATTTCCATTGAGCAACCTCCCCCTAGCCTCCATTTTTAAGGAAGTCCTCCCCTTGATAGTGTCCCCTGATTAGACTTATTAAACAACTTACCATCTGTTCTCTGATTGACACCAGTGATAGAACGCATTTGAGGAACCAACAAAGCAGTGAGTACGGCTTTTAATGGTACTTTTGTCAGGTTGTACTTGTTTAGTACCATCCTGGTGTGTTCAGTCTCAAGTGCTGCTTCATGGCCAAACACACATTTATCTTTCTCACGACACCTGTGCAGTACAAATTTCTTGCAGATATGAATTCCAATGCACTTAGTACCTCTCTGACAAAAACCATCATTGTAATCCTGGCAAACTTCAGGGACAGAAGCAGCCACCAAAAAACGAAGTTGATCTTCTGAGAAACTAGGGAGCTTCAACTGTCTTATGATTTTCTTGTTATGGGGGCTTATCAAGCCATGGCTGTGTTTGAAGTTACACTTTTTCCCAAAAAGGCACCGGCCATTTGCAAGGTGGTGTTTGCAAACATGAAATCTAAAGCACTTTGGATCTTTGCAACCCTTGCTGGCAGAGAATAAGTAGCGAAAGCAAACCCGTGCTTTTGGAGAGTAAGCTCTGATCTCATCAATCTCACCACTGGTGTTCTCAGAAAGTATAAACCTGTTAGGCCTCTCTCTGAACCAAGCAGCAACATCAACAACAGCAGCAGATGGAAACAAGTCTTGGCATTCACGTATTACAGAGAAGGGTACCTTACAGTTAAAATTCTTACAAATGTATTTAAAAACCTGCTGCTCATCAATGGATCCTTCAATGGAGCTACATGAATCTGAGAAAAGTGACAAGCCACCCTGAGACAAAGCTCCTGCATTGTCAGCAGTCAACCAATCAGTGAAGAATATGTCATCAAGTTGGGAAAGAGGTTCAGCACTCGGTTGAGAGAGATCATCTATAAAGGCATCCACACCATACAGATCTGGAACCAGCTCGTCTGAGAAGTCAATCAAATTTTCTTCCTTGGGTATATTTCTCTGCATGGGCATGGCAACACTCCCATCATATGTTGCTCCCAGATTATGGGGCTGCTCTGTAATGAACCCAAAACTGTGATCTGTCTTTGATGCCTGTACATTGGCTCCAAAAGGATCCTCCATAAACCTCTTATTGGAGTAGAAATCTGGTTTCTCTTTGCTCTCGTTGTCATTGGAATCAGATTGCTCGTCACTTGAATCACGCAAATTCTGCTGATTTTTTGGTTTTTGCTTGTTCTTCCTGTTTCTCCTGTGTGGTCTGTTTCTGCTTTTTGCTTTTGCCTCTCTCTGCTGCTTGTCTTTAAAAGCCAGGGTACTCTGCTGTGCACAGTCTGGTGTAGGTAACAAAGCCGCTGCTGAAGTGCCAGCAAGTTTAGGAATCACCACATTACATTTCACAATATCAGCTGTTAACTTCTTACTTGGAGTCAAACCATACTGTTTGAGGACTGCAACGTTATGGAGGTCAGTCAATTCATGCCATAACTCACACTGGCAAGAGTTTCCTTGAACGGCATTTGCACAGACATGAAGATATGGACAACTGGCCCAGATGCAGGTTCCATTACTTAAATACCTGTCACAAACCTGAGGAAGACTCCACTTCACAATATTCCTCACCATCATTTTTGGGTGCTTCTCTAATCCCACCTCTTGTGTTTTCTCATCATTAGCTTCATCGAAAAAGTCATGCGAGCGTCCCTGAATACAATCTCCTTTACACTTGCCTTCAATGTAACCCTTACAAATATGCCAAAATTTGCACTTGCTCGCAGATGCACAGATTCCTCGTCTATAGTAATCAATGCAAATTTTCTTTCTCAAATCAACCCTGACCCCTGTTGAAACATGATTCCAATTTTCTACAACAGCTAAATTTGACTGGGCCTGTATCCATTCCTTAGCTGCCATCTCTTGTCCTGAAAAAGTCTTTGCCAAAGGCGAAGGATGGACTATCAAATCTGATAATGAAACGATTCCGCCTTTGCTACAAATATAATTAAAAACTTTGATTGGAGCATCAGCAGATGGCAACTTAACATTGCTCTTAGTCTGTGTTTGACATGCGGACACCATTTTGACTTTAGATCCTTCGTTTCCCAGTGCCTCGTGTGGAGAGTAGAGTCGATGCAAACCTTTCTCAGTTACTAAGCTTGCGGTAAGACTCGGCATCCGAGAACCACTTTCAGAATCACAACCAGATTCAAAACGCTTCTGATTTTTCGGGACCAAAACGTTGCATTGAACAACAGTGAGTTTGCCAGTCTCGCGAGGTGGCGTAAAACCGTACCGCTTGAGAATAGCCTTGTTGTAGGGATCGCTCAACTCGTGGGACAAAGTACAAGTACTAGTACAGAGACTGACAGCAATTACACTTGCACAGGCATGAATGTATGGGCAGTTCTCGACTGAACATTCGTTTTTTAGATACGCAAGGCAGACCTGAGGAAAAGTTCCAACAATGGCTTTCTTAATAGCTTCACTTGGCTTTGTGTCCAGCCCTATCTCTTTTGTCTTTTGAATGTTTTCTTCGTCATGGAAGTTGTGAGAGAATCCACAGCTAGATTCATCTTTGCAATTCCCTTCCACATACTTTTTGCAAATATGCCAAAAATGACAGTTTTGTTTCGGACAGGAGCCCGTGGTTGCGTACTCAAGGCAGAAACGTTTCTTCAAATCGATTCGCAAACCGAAAATATGGCCACGTTGCCCTTTCAGAAAAACGAACCTGTGTTCGCCGTTTCCTATTTGGGTTTCTAACCATTTCTTCACTTCTTCAACAGAAGATTTTTTTGCTAGAGGTGAAGGGTGCTTCAGAAGATCTGCTAACGACGAATATCCACCGCTATTACTGATATAATTTATAACTTTCTCCACGCTTATCTCACTGCCTGCTGCCATCGCTTCATCAATAATAGACTGATTTAGCAAAGACAACGCGACGGCTAACAGGACGGCGCGCGCACAATGAAATAACCGATCGGAACTGGGTCGAGACCTCGGTCACGTCGTCAGAAAAAGTGTTTAGCAAAGAACAACGGGACTTGCGGAATGTGGAAGCACATGTTCTCGAAGTTCCATTGTTCGTTAGTTCTGTGAGGTATTAGTAGGCTATTTTTTTCTTTTTTTAAAATCTGATTGAGAACAAAAACATGCTTGACATATGACTTAAGTTCGTTGGCTTAACTACCCTGCTCGTTGAATGCAATGTTCGATTTTGAATCGCTTTTAATTTTGATAATCTTAGCAAGTAATTTTGTTGAATGAGCTCATGATCACCGATTGAACGTTTGGTCTGAGGGTTTGGTTTGGTAAGTAACATGTATTTGAAAAAGTACAGTGCTGTACTAATTTGTACCTTTTATATTTCATACTAATTTTGTATTAAACTTAGCTGGTTTTCATCTGTGTGTCGTCATGTATTTGCTGTCGCAATGGCATGATGCAATGAAAATCCGCGTAAGCTTAAACAGAAAAATAGTTGGCGCGTTAATATGGCGAGTCTCGCAACTGTTCGCGACGCTTTACTTATTTCTCGCTACCAAAACATAATCGATGACGTGGAATTTGCGCTTCTTTACGATGAAAGTTCGTCAAGACTGACGTTCCCATATTCAAAGTTTGAGCGTTTTGACATTGATACTTGGGACGAGTCTGAATGTCGGACCGAGTTCAGGTTTGGCAAGCAAGACCTGGATTTACTTCGTAGAAATTTGCAAATTCCAGACGAAATAGTGTGTTCTCAAAGGTCTGTATGCAATGGAATGGAGGCAATGTGTATTTTACTGAAACGACTTGCCTACCCGTGTCGGTACACAGATATGGTGCCACGTTTTGGTAGAAACCCGACCGAACTCTGTCTCATCTTTAATGAGGTGCTTGACTCTATATACACAAACCATCGTCATCGCCTACAAAACTGGGATAGAAATCCCTTCCTGCAGCCTGATCAGTTGCACAGATACGCAGATGCTATTCACCAACAGGGGGCACCACTTAATAACTGTTTTGGTTTTGTGGATGGCACTGTCAGAGGTATTGCTCGTCCAAAGCATAATCAACGTGTCATGTATAATGGGTACAAGCGTGTTCATAGTATAAAATTCCAAAGTGTGGTTACACCAAATGGTCTTATTGCAAATCTTGCTGGTCCATTTGAGGGCAAAAGACATGACAGCACAATACTGCATGAGTCCGGTTTGTTGACTGACTTGAGACGTGTAGCTTTTTTCAACGGTGATCCTCTTTGTTTGTATGGTGACCCTGCTTATCCTTTAAGGGGTACATCTTCAGGCACCATTTAAAGGAAACAACATCACACCTCAAATGGCACTTTATAAAAAAGCAATGAGTGAGGTCAGAATAGCAGTCGAAATGTTGTTTGGAAATATTTCCAATTATTTTAAATTTATTGATTTTAAAAGGCAAATGAAAGTTAATTTAAGTCCAGTGGGAAAGATGTATGTTGTATGTGCCTTGCTGGAAAATGCGCAAACCTGTCTCTATGGTAATCAGGTCTCTCAGATGTTTGGAATTGACCCTCCACTCTTAAATGACTATTTTGCTTGGTAGTTTGTCATATCAGAAAGGTTGACAAACCCATGACCCAGTTTTTTAAAACTCCTTGTAATCGCAAACCCCAGGATAATAGTAATTATGCTTTGCTGTGTTTACATCTAAAGCAAGTTCAATAGGGGGCAGTTACACACACCATGGTAAAGGTCTTTCCCGTAATTTGCTTCAGTTTATTTCGGCGATAGTACCATTCTATTGTAGTCAAAACAGTGTAGTGGCAAGGAGACTGAGAAAAAGTATTGAGTGTGTTTTATTAAGAACCACTGGATCAATGGTTTGATTGTAAATATAAATATTGCACAAAATTCTTACAGGCACATCAATAACTGAGTGAATAACTGAACATTTTATGAGGTCATTTTTATGGTCTATAAGAGTGTAGACCATGGACCATTGTGTTAGATTTGTTAAATGTACAACACTGAAATTTAACAACATTTGTAGAATTTTTAAATTACACTGTAATCAAGTGGAGAAATATATTTTTTCGTGTGCATATAAAGCTCCAAAACAGAGGAGTGTATTTGACTTCAGCTTTGTATATATGTTGTAGTTCAATTTTATCCTTGGTTCAACTTTTATTTTCCTTTGTTTCCAACTCATTATCATACATTATCATACCAGAAAACAAAGGAAAATAAAATTTGAACCAAGGAAAAAATTGAACTACAACATCTACATTAAGATCATTCCTTTTTTTGTAAAAAAGACAGCAGAGCCTGCATTTGTTGTTGTTGTTGTTGTTGAAACATACCCATCATTTGCTGTTGCATTAAGGCAAATTGCTGCTGTTGTTGCTGCTGTTGCTGTTGCTGATACTGCTGTTGTTGCTGCAAAACTTGCAGAATTTGCTGGTGCTGATGCTGCTGCTGTTGCTGTTGCTCTAGCCTTGTTGCTTCCTGAGCTGCTCTTTCTTCTCTCTTCTCTTTTATCTCCTGCTTCTTCATTTCTAAATCTGACTCTGCCCTTTCCCTTAACCATTCCAGCATGTCTCCTCCTGATCTCCTTCTCTTTGTTGCAACTGTCTTCTTTTCTTCTCCCCTCACCTCTTCATTTCTCTTTCTTGTTTCTCCTATCCTTTCAAGTGCCCTGTCTCTCATCTCCAATGCCTGCTTCTTTTCATTTGCAACAGCCTCCCTCTTTGCCTCACTTTGATCTTCACTACTCTTCTCTGACTCGTCTCTGAGAGTAATTAACTCTTCCAATAGCTTGTCACACTCACCTTGTAGCACCTCTCCTCCACCACTTGATCTTTCTTCATCAGCCAGTTTTGCCTTTACTTTTCTGGCCAAGGTATTGAATCTGTCTCTTATAGACCTTTGGTTGACATTAAACCCTTGCTGACAATTTAGGCTTTTTGCCACTACATCCCACGCACTTCCTCTCTCTCTTGAACCATGTTTCCATTGAAACACCCCCTCCCCTGCCATTGTGGTGAGTAAGATAACATCTTTCTATTCTGTCCATTTCATGACCGACCTACCATGACAAAAGAATTTGAATTTTAACGACTCAAATTAAAGATATTCAGTTAAAATTGTTATTTATTCTTCTATGTCTTTCTAGAGTTAATGGTACAGGTTTTTGTGTACATTATTTAAATGTATAAAAATATGTACTTTTGGACAGTAAAATATCCAGGATATTTTTCCCAGGCCAGTACCTACCCCAATCTCCTTCCTTAGAATGTTTACATTATTTAAATAATACAAAGCATTTCCCTCCTTATGATGGGTACCTCCCCAAGATACCTATACATGTATGTGCAGTGCAATAGGGCACTGTACTGGTGCTCACTGCAGGTGCTTAAAAGGTCACATCATCAACAAAAGGATGGGGTACCACTTTTTTCTAAGTTAAAACACCAAGACCGCAGTTTTCCAAAGCCTACTGATCTAGTAATATACTCTGCCTGAAAGGTAACTCATAAATCATCTCACTAAAAAGGATTTGCCATTAATCAATTTGGCTGATGGCTGCAAAGTTGTTTTTTATTCTTGTTTCTATTTTTTTTTTTTTTATTGTACACGTTGTAAAAAGTAGATACCATACTAATAAAGGTTAGCATTCTTTCTAATAACCAGGCAGGTCACTGGTCATTACTTAGACCAGAGAAAGTATCGCTAAAAGGGAGGAGTACAATCACGCTTTGGTATACTGTAGTGAACTGAATTATAACTAGCCTATAAATGACAACTTGAAAGTTCAGGTTTCACGCTGATTTTGTTGTAAGACTTGTTATATTGGTTCGTATATCTGTAAACTTTTAACTTACTTTTTCTTGTCACTTTCTCCAAGCGCCATGTCTCCTTAAAAAGTAGTCAAACAAAATATTTTTTTAGCGTGCATTTGGCTTTTTCAAAAGTAGCGATAATTTGCAGCCAAGGCATGGATTTGGTAAAACCCGGTAAGAAATAGACACTAAATTGATACTGAGCTAACATTTCATGGTGGAAAACACAACGACTTGAAAAACAAAAAGACACTGGAAGCAGTTAAAAAGCCAATAAAGGTTTGGCAAATGCCGGGAAACCATACAGAAATGCACTTGAATAAACTTAATTGACAACTTTTTGTTCGAGTTGTCACGCTATTTTAAAGTGTAGCGTGGTATCAAAACAGCTTAAAATGTTCGCTTTCCTATTTGAAGATACAAAAAAACAGATCATAAAATATCACTCTACGTATAAGGATATTTTTTTTTTACCTTTTCAACTTGAAAACAGCACAAATCTCCAGACGTTGTGACCGCGACGTGAAAACAAGGAAATTGCCGTCGTCAACGAAACACGACCTTGACCTGACAACGTCAACATTGGCACCGGAAGTTGGATCCAGACTATTCCGCGCGTCATCACGTCGTCATTTGACGTCGCGTTGTATTATTATATGACTAGCTCCGTGAGCGGGCAAGATGAACCGAATCTCGCGCTGTGATTGGCTACCCGAGCGGGCAATATGGAGCTATCTTGCCCGCTCGGGATAAGGGCTTTGTCCCGCAAGGAAAATTCATCCGAGGCGAAAGCCGGTTTACCAAAATTTTCTTTCTTAGTTTTTCCCTGAAAAATCTTTTCCGTGACAGTTAAAGATTTCCTGTGGTTTGTGTATCGATGGAGCTGGAAAACTTGATTTTATCATGTAACGGGCTTCCTTTTCAGTACTTGAAAATAAACACGTACACGGATCATTTTTTGGTGTTTTATCCCATATAATAAATCCTTTATTGACCAAGCTTGTTCGGTCAAGATGGCTGGATATTGGCCTCGTTCTTTTTTTGCGTGTTTATGGAGCTCGACTTCGTCTCGGTCCATAAAAACGCAAAAAAAGAACTTAGCCAATATCCAGCCATCTTGACCTCACGCTTGGTCAATAACCCATATGTCTTGGCCAGTATTCCGAGAAATCAATCAGGACAGAAATCCCACCTAGGGTGGTGAGAGTGGCCATAGACATATGATAATGTTCCATACCGAGCTCAGACCAGCATAGTTTTTTCATCCTATTTAATGCTCGCATTCTCGTATCTTCTTTTCCTTTTGAGTAGGGCTAAAAATCCAAATATTTCTTAGTTTTCCTTAGGTCAATCTTTTTAATCTACAGTTAATAAGTGAGGACAGAAATGATATAGGCTTGAAAATCCCGTTGGGTTTTCCCTAGAAATTGATACACACTGTATGCCGAGTTAATCATTTTATACAGTCAAAATCAGCATTTCCTGGAATTCCTGGCCTCCGTTTTAAAATAGTCACACGTGCAACTCTTAAGCGGGAAAACCGCCCTTAAGTGGGCCCGCAATCACACCCGCTGACTTTTGGTTTCAGTGGCTTCGCGACCAGGCCAACAATGGAGGTCATTCGTTCGAAACGGTGTACATACATGTAGTAAATAAGTTTTGCCGGAATGCCTAAAGTTATCTCCCGTAGTATTGTCTGCTCAGACACCAAAGATAAAGAGGAATATAACCAAGGAGGGACATCCCTGTTTGTTTATCACTGTCTGTGTGGGCAAATGGCTTTAATACTTGGTGAGTAGCCGAGGAACTTTGATGCATGAAGTTTACGTGCTGTTGATTGAAGAACCTCTTGTCGTTGGCTGTAGTTTCTAAGCTCCATGTTATCGGCATCAACGAGAAGCAATACAAACCGGAGGGAAGGGAATCGATCATTTACACGTTTGTCCTGTATACTTAACAATACAACTTACAAGATCTAGATGAGAAGAGGCAAAGGAATTTCGCAGAATATTGGATATACGGTATAAGAACCAAACCAGACAAATGAAAGTTAAGAAAAGGTGTTAAGGACATGTAAGGAATCATCAGGCAGGTATTTAATGCGAGGTATATTCTGTGGAATGATTTCCTCACAGGTCCCTACTTCATTATGCATGCTGTAGCCGTACGGTTTCGTTCTCAGAAATGTTTGCACGCGCACTTCCCAAGACAATTCAACTACAGCATGCATGAGTAGGGACCTGTGCGGAAATATTACCTATTCTGTATATGCTTATAGATATTTGTTGAATTTTGTAAATGTCAGATAGCACAATTGAGAAACTTCCATTAAGAAGAACAGATCATGCCAGAGTGATTGATGGTTCTAAACATGCTCATAAGCTTAGCTACGTGGATGGAGATACAGTATTCCTGAAAAGGTAGTCGTACCTTTCCCAATCGTTGTAGTTGTTTAGATTTAATAATTTGTGTAAAGTTGTTTAAATTAACTGTTTAAATTAGAGAACACATGGTCCTACAGTGTATCACATACAGCATAAACATATACTGTATATTGTAGGTTGAAGAGAATTTGAGGTAAAAATGGTTTCAGACTAGTCTGATTTGTTTTTTCCTTTGTTTCAGATTAATTTCCTTAACCCATTCACTCCTGGGACTTTAAAGCGCGACAACCCCCCTAATCCCTGGCAGTTTTGGCCTAAAAATTTGCGTTCACGAACGCGTGAAGTAAACCATATGCGCAGTAAACCCAAAGACAAGATCAAGTTTTCAAACAAATTCCCTTTTGAAGTGGAATAAATAAGAGACTAGAAAATGTAAAATAAATGCTGTTTAACCAAAGGAATTGATACAAATGGTCAACAGGACTATGGAAATCGAATAATTTTTTTACCGCGCAACAAAAGGCACCAAAATAAATATTTCACGGGTCGCACAAAACACACGAGAAGACAATGATCAAAGCCAAAATGGGAAAAAAACACGATTTCTAAATACCTTTTCTTACTTTAGCTAAAGTTTATTGAAGTTTTCTTTCAGATAAATCCGGTTACAAAGAGAGGCGCATCAATAATTTCAACGTAAACAAGCCGCAAGCGCTTCGCATCAATAAACATGATAAAGGAAATATACACTCTGTACATCACATAAAAGACACACAAATGGGTCTCCAAATCAAGTGTATTCAAAACATGAAAGATAAATGGTAGCCAAATTATGAAATGGGTCAATCATGAAAGAACTGTAGCCAAAAAACTGGCAAAAGGAAAACCCAAATGCGTAAATGCGTTAGAACACGCAAATCGAATTATCTCATCAAATGAAATTAATCACAGCCAAAGGGTCAAAAAGGTCAAGCAAACAACAATCATTTTCAAAAAATACATACTCTCCAAACCCATTAAAGCTGTATTCGCTCTCTGAGTCCCCAAAAATTAACGCAACCTCGGGGTCAACTTCAGAAGAAGCCGCCATTGTTTTGGCAAAACGTGTTGGCTTGCGCTCATCGGAAAGTCCCGACCTCGTGTTATTCTCATCAGCTGTCAAAATATGCGCAAAACACGGCAATTGATTGGTTTATTACCTGTCAAAGACTCTATGAGGACAAAAGAGCAAATAGTCCTCAGTAAGAGTGGGGAGAGGGTCAAGACGAGCAGCCATTTTTACGGGCGGTTCAGGGAATTCGTGGGTTGTCGTACACGGGCGGTTACGGGCGGTTCAGGGGCGAATGGGTTAATCCTCCAATAATTTAAGATAAAGGGAAAAATAAATTGAACTACAGTGTAGTTTGGAACCATTTTGACCTGAAATTGTTTTTAGCTTACACTATACACACACACACATATATACATTGTATATTACGGTGTAGTGAAGTCAAAAAGGAGGCATTGGTTTGCTGTAAGTTCACGCCATGTGGCAATCATCAGACATAAAAGTCTGTCTGATGATCGCCACAAGGCGTGAAACTCAGAGTTACAGCAAACCAATGCCTCCTTTTTGACTTCACTACACCGTAGAAAAGCTCTGCTTTATAGCATCGAGCACTTTTTGCCAAGCAAGACTCCTCTTCAAGTAATTACATTGTATATTACATAACAATAATGTGTCTTCATCCTCTTCAATCACACAGATCTTTCTATATATATGTAGATGGTTAAGAGTGCTTATATATATTAATTCTTATTGTGTTTGCTTGCATGTGTGTGTAGTCAAACATGGATTCTATAGTATTTGATGTTGCACAGTACAACATCCATGCATCAAGCAAAATTAATTCTTAAAGCTTTATCCAGTTTCTCTTAAATATTTGTTATCAATCATTACTTTATTTTGTTCACTTGCGTGCCCTCTTTTCTTTTAAGACCTAAGATTATTTTATTTTTTTCAACAGACCTGGTGGCATTGAAAGGCAGTTTCGTCTAAAATGCAAGAAGTAATTATCAATAGCAATAATTTCTGATTAATAATTATCAAATTAGAGTATAATTTATACAGTATGGGTACCATTCTTTTGGTTTTCATTTAAATCAGGGAAATTAACATTTAAGTTGAAAACACACAAACAATCAGTTAATCGGGTTTTTATTGATGAATTAAATTTCACTTGTACCACCATAAGATTAATGGGGAATCTGGCATTCACTCTGACAAAGAGCCAACACTCGAATTGTCAGCCACCCATTTTAGCTTGTGCAGCTTTAGCTCATTAGAGCTATTGTGATGGGATGGGGGAATTCTAATGGGATGTCAGGCGTAAACAATAGAATTTTCGGGACCCAATCATCTCAAGATTGTTAAAAGTTTCTTTTCTTGGCGGTCAATAATAATTTAGAATATGCCACCTGATCTTTGCGTGTTTGACTCAAGTTAAGAAATGTGTAGCAGGATGTGATACATAGCCCTTTTTGCTCCACAAGTTCACCATAGGATGCTTTTGATTTTCTCTCAGTGGTACAAGTTACATTACCAGCTCTCATGAGAAACTATTTTTTTCTTGTATCTCATGATCCTACCTGTTTCTTCAGAAACTAAGCTACTAAAATATATAACATATGGGCCATGTACAGGTGTAATTTGACCAGTGTGGTTTCCATGATGTTAGACATGTATTGTAACTATTAAACCAAGTAAAAAAATAGGGAACTTAATGTTTCCAAATTAGAGAGATACATCCATTACAGGGCTAAAAATTGGCGGTCGCACGGTCGCCAGTGGCGAGTCAAAACTGACCAGGGCTACCAAAAGTAAAGGTTTGAGTGCCCGATGTGCACCTATGCTACAGAATTTGGAAAAGTTGCAATGTAAATTATGCAAAATACAAAGTTAAAACTAAAACTCAATATGTAGTTTAATTGGACTGCCTTTCTCTTTGTTTCTTTGCCTAGACTCTAAGATCATTCATTTTAGTGAATTTTAGGTTCTGAAGTGGAAATTCCGAGCCACTTTAACAGTGCTTTTACGAGTGATCCACATTCATAACATTAGAAGCCATTTTGATTTTGTGATTGCCACGTGACTCTGAAAAAAAAAAATCGAGGGCCACTTCATTTTGGGATGGGCCACTAAGAATTCAAGGAAACTGGCCCAACTGGCCACCGAGCACTGGAGTTAATTTTTAGCCCTGCCATTAAGTCTATTTTTGTGGAAGCTTCATGTAATAAGGATCACACTGGATGTGTTTTTGGTTTTAGATGCGACCTTTGGCTGTTTTATAGACCATCGAAGAAGGAACAAACAATCACTTTTATAGTCAATGGTAAATAAGTCAGAATCAATAACAAAAAGTACCATTTTGTTTCCATGTCAGCTTCAATATAATAATAATAATAATATTAAAGCTGAGCTGAAAAACAAAATAATTGTAATTGTATTTGTTGATAATGTTGTTCAGAGGTTTAAAAACAGCCCAGCACTGGGCAAATTGGCCAGCTGTGAAGACGACTTTGCCAGACTTCTTTAAATATCTCAACCCAAGGAACAAAACATAAGTTTTCTTTTACTGTTTCATTGAGTAACGTATGCTTAGGTACCAAATACAGATTTATGTATAACCTCCTGCTTAAACTTTAATAAAACCTCTGTTTTTTATAGTAATGGTGTATTGTTATTGTACTGTAAGTGTTGATAATGTTTTATTGTGTTGTTGTTTATGTTGATATTGTGTTTTATTGCCTTTTCTCACTACTTAGGAGCATTGGTTTTAAGTGGAGATAGCACAGCTACCAAAACAGTAAAACCGACGGCAAACAAGGTACATTGTAGTAGTGCTTCTTGAACTGGTAGTTTATGTCCTTTTATGGCTTCCAATTTTCAGACTTGCCTTTTAAAATTTTTACAGGTTCAAAAACAGTTGAATACTGTCCCTTCTGAGATTTGAGTACCAATTTGTTAAAGTGGAATCATAATTTATGCCAGACAAACATTACTAATATTTATAGTTTATTATAAGTTTGAGAATCTGATGTTACAATGTATGTTGATTCAGTTACTTCAGCTGACAACTTTATCAATTCTCTTTAGTTGTTTCCTGGTGTACAGTTTTAATTTTGGGAGGAGAAGTAGTATATTGGTCTTTTCTGAGATTGAGAGTTCACAAGTTATGGTTGTCTGCTATTAATATGTGGCATTGTAATTATTATTATTATTATTATTATTATTTTCTTTTTGCAATTAGTTTTTTCTTATGTTTCATTAATTGTGTATTCAAGGTCATTATGACAAAGAGAACTAAAGAGTTTGGGAAATTCAGCTCTGTCACAGTGTCTACTATCGATGAAGAAGAAGAGGAAATTGAACAGGTGAAAGATGACTGTTACGTTTCTTGACATTGCCATACTCATGAGAAGAATATAAGTGAAAGCATCACACTTGTAGGAGTAACAACTGATTTTATATGTTATTGCACTTACATTTATACAGATCATTCTACTCAAAGGAGTCTAAGATTACAAAATAATTGACATTCTTGGTATAGGCTGGGTTGTATAAATCTTAAGGGATTTCCTTGGGAAGTTCATGGAACATCCTTTCAAGGTAAAAGTGGTAAACCTAGGTATTCATGCGGTAAGGGTGTACCACGGGTGTAATATCCACCTGCCATGTTGTTGAAGCACGTTTCTTAACGATGACTTACATTGGAACTACTCCAACCAATACCACCCAGATGAAATTTCATGCATATTTTGAGTGTTTTTGATGTTGAACACACTTGTGTTTTATTTGTGCTAAATTGTCAAAAGATTTGTGGTGAGTTTCAATTTTCAATCTTGATATGTTTTGTACAGAGTGATTGTTACATGTATAGAGCAAATCATATGCATTTTAAGTGAAGCATACAACATTTGTGGAGATTCTATAGTAGGGATACTCGATCGTGATTGGATAATTTCTATGAAAACTTGTTTTGGTGGCGTTGGTTTGTGTTGTTGCACTGCAATACCGTAGTATAGAAATGAAAAACGCGCCCGAGTGCATTGTTGAGTTATATAAGCACGCGGGAATTTTTAAGAACACGAGAGAAGTGCATGGAGAAGCACGAGGCGCAGCCGAGTGCTTCTCTCACTTCTCGAGTGTTCTTAAAAATTTTCAAGTGCTTATATAACTCAACAATGCACAAAGGGCGCATTTTTTATTTCTTTTATAAAATGTAAACCACCACATTAACATAAAGACATATTAAACAAGAAAAGGATTGCAAATATTAATTAATCACAATAAGTATTCTCCTTACATGTACATGCTTTCTTTTTATTGGCTTAAATGCTGAATGAAAAGTAAAACCATTCCCTTTGTGGCAAGAAACAAACGTTTTCTTATTTCGTGACGTAGCTTGCGTGCTTATGTTGAGTTATAATGCACGCGCGTGACGTAAGCAGAGTGCTTTATGGAGCTATAATGAACTCGAACTGACCAATCACAGCGCGCGCAATTACTCGAACATTTTATAATTTATGTTATAACTTATGTTAGTGATGTACACTAGACTGTCTAACACTGGACATGCTGTACAGTACCTGTAACAACAGCAGATGTATAGGTAATAGCATGGTTTGTAGTGATATTTGGTATAAATACCACAAGGGATATTTCGAAATTGTTGCACGTAATTTCAAGAGCCGTTAAGCAAGTGAAATTTGAGACAATTTTGAAATATCCTGAGTCGTATTTATGCCAAATATCACGTACAAATCATGCTATTATTTGTTTATACTACTACTACTATACTAAGTTTAGTAATTTTAACATGTAGGTATTTCAAATTAAGCAGAAATACCACTGTTCGTAGCCAATCAAATTACAGAAATTTCTCATGTAGTAGTATAAGATCAGAAATACATTGTACTTTAATCCAAGGTTGGTTAAATGAATGATTGAAACTTAATTAATCATTAATTTTTTGGGTCCTTACCAAATTACTTGACATTGAATTTTACATTTCTCATATTTCCCAGCATGAGGTAGCTTCATCCTATGCTCACAATGCCAAGATCATTGAAAAGCAACTTGAGAGAAAAACCACAGCACAAAAAAGGGCTGCTGTAGACCAGGTAAGCAGACTGATTGCATTGTTTAACAAAAAAAGAGAAATACCGTATTTATGCATGTATCAGACGCATCTGTGTATAATACGCACCCTAATAATATACGTGAAAAAATTACTCGATACTGATTGGTTGAGAGCAGCGCAGCTCAACTTTAAAACCAGTGCAAATTACACATCGATATTCTGGATTATGATATTCTTTATTTTCAAACGAACCACTTTGAGTTCGTGGCGTTATCAGCTGATCTTCATCAGCCAATCAGTAAATAAAGTGCCAAATCCGCGTCAAATGCTCGCTTCCTGTCCGCAGTGAGATCTTCTGGCACTTCCTCCAGGCGAATTTTTTCATGTTTATATTTTTAATAAGTAATCATACGGTTTTTCTCGTTCAATTTGGAATTAATTTGCACTTGTGAGTTTTTCAAAAAGCTCACTCGTGCAAATTGATTTCAAATTGAACTCGAAACCGTATGATTACCTTTACTGATTTTTGAGCATGCTTTTCCAAAAGAAAAAAAAATAACTAAATAAGAAAAACGTTCATAGCAAAAACTAAAGGTTAAATATCCGAAAAGTTATTTATTGAAGTATCTAGAATTCAAACTTTGCGAAATCTTTATTACAATACCAAAAAAACCTACTTCTTCAAGGGAGTTTTCCGTACCGTAATAAAACCTAACGTATTTACCCGTGGATAAGTCGATCCGGTGTATAAGTCGACCTCCAATTTTTGAGGTCCAAAACTCGATTGTCCTAATTTCTAGTTAAAAATTTCTTGGAAATCTTATTTGGTAACTGAAGAAAATCAAAATGCACATACACATAATATGGTGATGGGCTTGTCTTGCTTTGAATGGCACTTCATTTGACCACAATTTTGCAGCTACAACAAACGAGGAGTCTTAAAGCAGCTCTCAAAGCAAGAACTAGGAAAAAGCAATGTCTTTTCGTATCCTGTTTAAAAAAATCGGGTCATAATTTATAAGGAAGCTCTCCGCATCATTCATCCTAGCCTCAGTTATAACCAGGCACTTGTTCCAACGGGTTTGCCTACACTGCTGAAGCGCTTTACTACAGCTTTCAAACGCCTTCTGCAGTCTCTCTCTGGTTCGTCATCACCATGCATGTCTGGGTTGCTTCCCGTTAATTAGTGCAGGTGTCTGTCATAACTATAACTTGCGCACTCACGGGAACCAACTACTAATTACAAATAGCTTCTCCGCACAGACAACTTCGTCACATTTGAATACGCGTAACACCTGTTTTAGGTTC
Organism: Ricordea florida; assembly: GCA_949710005.1. NCBI lineage: Eukaryota > Metazoa > Cnidaria > Anthozoa > Corallimorpharia > Ricordeidae > Ricordea > Ricordea florida. The sequence goes on along the minus strand of OX453281.1, from coordinate 2,852,083 downwards.
TTGTTGTTTTGTACTGTCGCTTAATCTGACCTCTTTTGTAATTTAGCTTCTTCTGCAATACTAGAGAATAAACTTATTATTATTAAAAGGGGAATAATTCGAGAAACGAGTTCACAAAGGAAGCACTGAATTGTACATGTAAATGATTTGAATGTGGAGCCAGGGTCTAAGAAAGCCAGCTCCAGAAATTAATAGGGCCTTTGAGGATTCTTAGTTCGTCTACTCAGTGCTGGCTCTTTGTCCATCTGCTTTGTCCCCTATTTTTTGTTCTTTTCTCAATTCTTTCACAGCTAGCAAATTTATGGATTTAACAGTTAAATGGGTTTTAATTCTTTTTAATTAAATTCCTTACAGCTAAAACAAGAGCAATCCAAGAAAACAAGAGGCACCCTCATTGACCGGGACTAAATGGAGTTAATAATCTCCTGCAACAAACAGCACAAGTACAGTACAGTACTGTTCAGTAGCTTTCCAAAGAATGGTCACACTGCATGGTTTGATCCACAGATGAAAAAGTTAGAACCACACTGTATAGTAAACACTGTATAGTAAACTCGAACTATACTATAGTACTATAGTACTATAGTACTATAAACTATAGTAAACCACACTGTATAGTAAACTCGAAATTGTCAATACTGCACTCAGCTTCGCTTCGTGCAGTATTGACAATTTCTCGTTCATTTTACAGCCAGCGCGTGCGTGTATTTGTAAACAAACCACTCATTTCAGTCTCTAACCCGTAAATGTTGTATACGGCGTTTTCTGCTTGAATGTGTTTACGTTTTTACAAGTTGATCATAATATTCCTTGATGTCTTTTTAAACCGTTACAGCTGTATATAATTCTTTACGAGAAGGTGACCCGGTAAGATTTCCGCACAGGTCCCTACTCATTATGCATGCTGTAGTTGAATTGTCTTGGGAAGTGGCCGAGTGCGCGTGCAAACACTTCTGAGAACGAATAATACTCAAAATGGAAATTGCTTGACAATGTGTAGATTTGAGTAATGAAACTGCATAATTCTTTAACTATTTTCAATCCCCTTTTAAGCTATTATTATTTCCATTGGAAGAGTTTTGTAGATCAGAGCCTGAATAAATATTTCTGCTCCACAAATTATTGAAACTATGGACACAATAATTGCCATTGTGTGATCCAAGTACCAAAAATCGGCGTCTGAGAATTCGTATGCAAAACTACTTATAAGTAGCCCTGTTATGAGTCCTGCAGACATACCGGAGTCAAGCGAACTGCTCAACATTGCTGAACTTCGTAGTTTCTGTGAGATAAGGACCTGTAAAGCGGCCAGAGAACAGTACAGAACAAATCCAACGCTTAAAATAATTATAAGAGTAAGAGTTTTAGCGGCGTGAACACTTTCTAGTAACTTTTGGATTGATAACGCGATCGTCAAAACGCCCGAAGCAGTGAACGAAAAGGCAAAAACCAGACAGGCAACTTTCTCCCTTTTGTACCCCAGAATGCCGTTATCTTTAAGTGTTGAGACAGTTCTAGTTGTATTGAGGCGAGCCAGAATGATTGTGTGACGCTTGCGTTATGAAATTAACACTAAGCGGACCTGTCAAAGATAGTTTCTCAAGTTACTTGTAATTCTAGATATAAATAACCTAAGCGTGAGAAGAACAGACCTTGTGCAATCAGTTTTCGATCGGTGAGCATAAAACGAGGAATTGTGACGGTGAAAAGGGGAAATAAATTGCGAAGTTTGCGAAGAACGGCCTGCTAACTTTGGCATTCGCAACACAGTGGTACCTCCGACGGGACGTGGAAATCGCTTGACCGTAACCGAAATGGATAAACTGGAAGCGGACATTGAAGGTAAAGTTAAACTCCTTATATTTACCTTGGGGAAAACGCAAGAAATACAGCATTCGGGGAGTGTGCTCGCTCTCACCCGCCATCGCGAGGCACTGAGCACCATAGTAAAGCAAATCGATAGCTTAAAGCTTCAAGTTGTTGAAGAAAGGTTCAAAAGGGGCGATTCTGACGATGATATAACAAAGTGGAGCGCAGAGATTGATGACCACGTGGCCCAAGTTGACACTAAAATTACACTCTTAAATGAACATTTAGCCTCCATTAAATTAGAAGATGATCTTAAGACTCAAGAAACCGAGAGGGCCCGTAAGGCGAATGAGCGCGAGGATCAGCTTAAATTTGAACGTGCACAGCTTGAGCAGAAACTGGAATTTGAGCGCAAACTAGAAGAATCCAAGAAGAAATACGCAACGAAATCGAGCGAAGTTAAAGCCAGCGAGGCACCGCGCACTAAACTACCTAAGCTAACTATTACTAAGTTCAATGGCTCTCATACGGATTGGCTCCGTTTCTGGAACATTTTCGAAGTCGAAATCGACAAATGTGGCGACGTGCCGGCGGTAACTAAATTCGCTTATCTTAAAGATCTCTTGGAACCTAAAGTCAGAACAGGGATAGATGGTCTCCCATTCTCCAGTGAGGGGTATGAGCGGGCTAAGAACATTCTAATTACGAAGTATGGTAAAACGTCCGAAATTGTGAATGCTTATGTCCAGAACATCATGGCGTTACCTCTAATTAGTGGCTCAAACGTAGTGAAGATTCACCAGTTCTACGAGAAGCTGTCGTTTAATGTGCAAGCTCTAGAGACACTTGGCAAACTCAGAGAGGTCAATGGTTACGTTCGAATGTCCATCGACAAACTAGAGAGAATCAGGGGGGACCTTGTAAGAACAGATGATAACTGGCAGGAATGGGACTTTCCGAAGTTCGTATATGAGCTGCAGAAATGGACAGAAAGAAACCCTATACCTGTCAAACCGAGTGAAAAGAACCAGGATCCTCATACTGCCAAAAGAGCCTCACGTGACGCAATGTACAACACTCATCAAGTCGAAACGCGTCCGCGTGGCTGTGTTTTCTGTACCAGTGCTGACCACAAGCCACATGAATGTACTAAAGTCACCGATACAAGCGAGCGAAGGAAGATATTCCGACAGAAACGCCTCTGCTTTAACTGTGCCGGAGATGATCACAAGGCGACGGAATGCAAGAGCAGGAGAACGTGCTTGTACTGCAAAAGAAGACACCACACCTCAATTTGTGACAAAGGAACCGCAGATAACTCGATGACAGCTGCGCAAATTGGCGACGGTCCGGTAGTGTACCCGGTGGTTGTTGTGGAAGTCGCTGGAATCAGATGTCGCGCTCTTCTTGATTCCGGAGCGGGAAGTTCTTACGCTTCGGCCGCACTTCTAGAGAGGATAGGTGCAAAACTTCATTATTCTGGGTTGCGTAAGATAGAGATGATGTTGGGCGCGAGCAATCGAGTGATGGAAGTTTATCGAATCCAACTTCGCTCGGTCAGGGGAGACTATGAGATGGAGGCAGACGTCACTAAAGTAGAGAAACCGCAACTCATGATGTTGGACAACCCACGCTACAAGACGCTCGTAGAGAAACATCCTCATTTAAAGGGCGTAACGCTAGATGACATTGATGAAAGACCCCGCCTACCTGTCCACATAATTCTAGGAAACAGTGAATGCCCCAGAATCAGTACCACTGTACCTCAACGCGTGGGAAGAGAATGGGACCCGGTAGCCTGCTACACGAAACTGGGCTGGACCATCACCTCTCCCGGTAAAGAAATCGACACCACCAATATGCTTCTAACTCAAACGTCGAGCGTGGATTATGACGAACTGTGCAAACTAGACGTGCTCGGGTTAGCTGACTCGCCTACAGGGGACCAAGGTGTCGTATACGATGAGTTCAAGGAACAGCTGCGCAGGAGTGAAGAAGGGTGGTACGAAACCGGACTCCCGTGGAAGGGTGATCACCCTCCCTTGCCAAGTAACAAAGAGGGAAGCTTACGCAGACTAGCTAGCCTTGTACGAAAACTAGAGAAGTCCAAATCTCTCAATGATTACAATGCAGTGATCCAGGAGCAGTTGGCAGCTGGAATAGTTGAGCGCGCCCCGACCACTGTCGAAGGAAGGGAGTTCTACATTCCACACAAGGGTGTTGTGCGCGAGACAGCAGAAAGCACGAAATTGAGGATTGTATACGATGCCTCCGCACGGGCCTGGAACGGCGCGCCATCCCTAAACGAATGTCTAAACACTGGTCTACCACTGCAGAACAAACTCTGGAGCGTGTTGGTGCGGGGGCGATTCAACCCAGTTGCTCTGACTGGAGATATTAAGAAGGCCTTCTTGCAGGTGCGAATAAGATCTGAAGAAAGGGATGCACTGAGATTCCACTGGCTGAAGGATTTGGAGACGAAAGAGGTCGAGACATTACGATTTACAAGAGCGTTGTTCGGGTTGGCTCCCTCACCTTTCCTGTTAGCAGGAGTCATTGAGCAACACTTAGACAGTTGGAGCGACAGGCGTCCTGAGATCGTGAGTGAAATCAAGAAGAACCTTTACGTTGATGACTTAATTAGTGGAGGAGTGTCAACTACCAAGGCCAGAGAAAACAAAACAGCAGCCACAGAGATATTTGCTGACGCCGCTTTCGAACTGCACAAATGGCATTCTAACGTCCCTGAGCTAGAATCTGTTGAGACCGAACAGAGTGCTGGAGAGCAAACGTTTGCTAAGCAACAGCTGGGGACACCAGAAGGGGGAGGTGGGGCGATACTTGGTCTGAAGTGGGATAAGCGGAGAGATATCCTAAGTGTCGCTGTGCCAACCGAGAAAGCCGACAACACAAAAAGGGGAGTCCTAGCCAAGATTGCGAGGATCTACGATCCACTTGGAGTGGTGTCCCCTCTCACACTATGTGGAAAGTTACTTTATCGTGACGCTTGCAACCTTAGAGTCGGTTGGGACGAGCAGTTGCCTCCTAACCTTGCAGAGAGGTGGGCCAAGTGGGAATCGAGACAACCGGCAAGAATTACATTCGCGAGGGCGCTAGTCCGGTACCAGGAACCAATCAACAGCATATCCATACACGTCTTTGGAGATGCAAGTGAACGGGGAGTGGCAGCAGGAGCGTTCACTATCGTAACGCAACCCTCGGGTGTCACACAAGGTATTGTAGCAGCTAGAGCTCGTTTGGCCAAGCAGGGCCTTACCATACCGCGCCTAGAGCTGGTTGCTGGTCACATGGCAGCGAATCTGGCCACTAACGTAAGAGAAGCCCTGGAAGGTTATCCGGTCGATCAAGTCTTCTGTTGGTCAGACAGTACGGTTGCGCTCCATTGGATAAGAGGGAAAGGCGATTACAAGCAGTTTGTGCATAACCGGGTGCACAAAATCCAAGAGAAGAATTGGATAACGTGGAGATACGTTCCCACCAAAGAGAATCCAGCTGACCTAGCGAGCCGTGTAGGACCTGTAGCACAAGACAACGACCTCTGGTGGCGTGGTCCAAAATGGCTTTTAGACCCAAGCGCTTGGCCAGCTGACGTGACCACAACCGCGACGGCTGAAACACTGGCAGAAGCAAAGACGGTTCGTGAGATATTCAAGCTCGCCACCGAGCAAGAGGCAGATGAGTTTGATGCAGTTCTCAACAAGTACGATCTCTGGCGCGTACTGCGCATTTGCGGATGGGTCGCGAGATTTGCCCGTAACACAAGGAGTCCACCACTTAAAAGGAAAACGGGACCGCTGACCACCGAAGAGCTGAGTATTCAAAGAAGATTCTGGGAGAGAAGAGCACAGCAGGAAGGCATGAAGTCGGAGAATTATGAACAGGACCGCCTGCAGCTCAACTTGCAGCTAAACGACCAGCAACTCCTTGAATGCCGGGGACGAATACAGGGCCTCTACCCGGTGTATCTCCCAGATACAGCCGCTTACACAGAGAAGTTTGTACAAGAAGCCCATGAATCCACTCTACACGGCGGGACGCAGTTAACAATGGCCAAGGTACGAGAACAGCACTGGGTCCCGCGGCTAAGACGACTGGTGAAGCGTATCGTGAAAGGATGCTCAGGTTGTAAACGGTTCCAGGCAACTGCCCTTGCCGCACCACCCCCTGGGCTACTGCCGCGAGATCGTACCGAAGGATCCTATCCCTTTCAAGTTGTGGGGGTCGATTATGCTGGCCCAATCAAGTTTAAAGCTACTAACAAACGTGAAGGAAAGGCGTACCTTATCCTGTATGCCTGCAGCTTGACAAGAGCGCTTTACCTTGACCTGGTGAGAAGCATGGAGACCAGCGAGTTCCTCCTAAGCTTAAAAGGTTTGATAGCAAGGCGTGGCAGACCTAGCACAATCTACTCCGACAACGGCAGTACATTCATCGGGGCGTCCGCATGGGTTAGACAAGTGATGAACGACGAGAAGCTGAACGATCTCCTTGCACGATACCAAATCTCGTGGAAGTTTAGCCTAAGCCGAGCTCCCTGGTGGGGAGGCCAGTTCGAGCGCATGGTGGGGCTGGTCAAGGTGGCAATGAGGAAGACTATCGGCAACGCCTACTTGACCTTCGATGAGTTGAAAGAAGTTTTCCTAGATGTAAAAATAGCATTGAACGGTCGCCCACTGTCTTACGTTGAGGAAGACGCGCAATTACCAGTCCTGACACCGAACGCGATGCTCTACAGCCAGCCAAGTGTTTTACCTGAAAGGAAAACATACCTTGAGGAGGACCCACCGCTCAGAAGGCGAGCGAAATACCTGAAGAAGTGCAAAGAAGCAATGTGGAAAAGATGGACAAGGGAGTACCTTCGCGGGCTGCGAGAACGTCACACCTTAGCACGTAAAGACTCTCCTTGTGGAGTTGAGATTGGAGATGTATGCATCATCAAGGACGACAACAAAGACAGGAACAAGTGGAAGCTCGGAATCGTGGAGGAGTTGATTGCTGGACGCGACGACATCGTGAGAGCAGTGAAGCTTCGAGCAGGAAAGAGCTATCTGGAGCGAGCTGTGCAGCAGTTGTATCCGCTAGAGCTGTCCTGTGACAGGTCTCGAGAAGCACAGAGACCTCCCTTGAATCCTGAAGCGTCGGTGTTCAGGCCGAGGCGTGATGCCGCAGTCGCAGCCAGATTACGAGTCCAGGAGTTAGCTGAACATGGACTAGACTGTTAAGGAATATTGATAACACGAACTCTGGTTAAGTTTTCTAGTTCCTCAATAAAAGGAGGACAAAGAACCTAGCTCAAATTGTATTTGCTCCCGTGACGGGAACAAATAGGGGAGTGTGTTGAGACAGTTCTAGTTGTATTGAGGCGAGCCAGAATGATTGTGTGACGCTTGCGTTATGAAATTAACACTAAGCGGACCTGTCAAAGATAGTTTCTCAAGTTACTTGTAATTCTAGATATAAATAACCTAAGCGTGAGAAGAACAGACCTTGTGCAATCAGTTTTCGATCGGTGAGCATAAAACGAGGAATTGTGACGGTGAAAAGGGGAAATAAATTGCGAAGTTTGCGAAGAACGGCCTGCTAACTTTGGCATTCGCAACATAAGCATAAACCTCCACAAAAGCACAGCAGAGCACAGCACTGCGTTGGCGCAGTCAGAAGCGAGAGCCATCGCTGAAGAACTGTCGAATTCCTTGGCAGAGAGGCTACAAGCCATTGTCAAGCTTAAGGATACTATTAAACACGCCACAGTCACCCAAATAGCGGCTCTTCTCCAAAGCTTTTTTGTTTGTGCGGGTAAAGGTCTCTTGGTTTCGTCTTTCGAAATTTGCTCGTCCATGACTGATACACACGGTGAATTGTTCAAATTGTCGGGGTCTTTGCTCGGAGGGAATTCCGCCTCGAACTGCTTACAAAGCTTAAGATGTGATCTCACCATCACTCTAGCAGGGGAGCTTGCGCTCTGACTTTGTTTGAGGAATACCGCGGAGTGGTTTTCCTCATCGCCATCGTAACCAAGGTCCCTTTTACTACCGTTTCTCTTCCATGGAGGTTTCATGGTAGAAAACTTAGAAACAGATCACAGAGTTGTATGAACATCCTCAGGGTCTTCATTGAAACCTATAAGAGCGAATTGTTCTTTGTAGTTTCATTTCCATATTTTACACGATTGAAAGAGCTTAGGCCTTTCCAAAAACAAAAGACAACAACATTGTGAACAATTAGGAGCAATTCAAGTAGAACGAACTGGAAAGGTTGTGAGGATAGCCAGAGTAGTAAAGGAAAATTCAAACAACTTTTCACTTTTTTTTTTTTTGAGGGGAATTGTGACTATTCCTCAGTACATAATGACCCAGAGAAAGTACACCTTTTGCTGTGGAGCAATTGCAGAATAACCGGCTACTTTATTCACATGTGTCGGAGGCTTTTGAAGAACGAGGCATCTTACAACGGGCTCTATTGTTATTCAGCAGTATGTTAATGAAGTGGCCGCTAAGAGATATTCATTTAAGCGTAAAGGCATTGTCATTGGAGCGAACAGGCATGCAATAACACGAACGGAACGTTCATTTACGTATTTAGCATAGAATTTGACAATCATGAATATGTTTTTGCAAGTTCATTAGCGTTTTCGAACGTTCATTAGCTTTTTCGAACATTTCATAACTCCGTTCGTGTTATTGTATGTCTGTTCGCTTTAATGACAATGCTTTTTCCCTTGAATTAATATCCCTTTGCGGTTTATGAACACGGCAAAAGGTGTAAGTAAATGAATAATAAAAACAAAAACAAACAACAGCGTCGATGAACAACACAATGAAACCTTAAAATTTCACGTGCAAGATACAAGTCTAGCAGGTTGCATTGCCGTCTTCAGAAGGCCGACAACTTTTTAGCAAAAATGGCGACGATGCCGAGGGAGACAAATTCGAAAAAATGGATGTTTTTCTCCTGTACAGATGGGGGAGGGCTTGTTTCATTTTCTTTCCATAACTTTTCAAACCAACGATTTTTCCAATTTAACCCGTTTACAGTTCATTACCAATTTTATTCTTGACAATTTTGTCGTTGTGCACTCGCGTCTTCCAGAAAACCTGGTAAATGGTCATTTCACGTCGTTTTGCAGATGATGGCAAATAAATCTACCAAACTGTAGTTTGCAAGTTTCATTGATCTACGCTATTGTTTGGTGACGATGTAGTCGACGTCGTTGTCGTGTTTTGCTTAACGTCTCTTATGTGTAGTACGTCAAAATTGATTTGGGCAATTCGGGGAAAGAGAGAGCTGTAGAAATCTCAACAGTTCGATAGAAAAAATGGTGACTTGAAAATGAAACAAGCCTGCCGCCAATAATATAATAGCACAATATGAAAACAAATTCATATCTACCATGCTGTTGTCGTCGTGTTTGGTTTAGCTTTCTAGTTAATGAATAAGGAAGTGTATAGTCATGTCACGCAGGAAATCTTTCAGTGCTCGAGGTACGTATATTCTCGGGTCGACAATGAATGGTGCCAGAACTATAAGTACGAGTATCATCAACTTTTAATTTATTAATTAATTAATTTTAATTGTATTATTTTTAATGTAGATTTAATTTAAATAATCAAAAACTTCACAAGTAATATGGTTGGGAAAAAAAACTTTTACTTCTAGCATCATTAAAAATTGTAATGACATGTAATATAAGTTTGAGTCATGAAAGTGTTGCTATCATTAAATAAACGTGTTGTTAATAGAAAAAAAAAAACTTTGAAGTTATTATATTTTCTACAACGGCTTAAATTAATGCTTCTTTGTTCCTAGCTTTGGGGAAGATACATTTGATTACATTAATTTTTTACGCGCGACGGCTGGCGTTATCACAAATGAACCCTTTAGTAATCTCGTGAAACTGTGATGTCTAGTTCGTGTGCAGAAGGTTAGAAAGCCACGACAAAATATACACACACCGCGCACACCAACATTAGGGAGCTTAAGCACGCGCGTTTTTGAGACGCGGACGGCAACCGGAAGAGAACATTACGCGTGCCAGGACAGTGGTGTCTTCCAGATTTTTAATGGGGATCATCTCTAATGAAGAAAAGATACTAATTAGTGTAAATGCGGTTGTGTAAAGACAAGTTGAAAGGGAAAACAGTTCACTTCCGGTTACCGTCCGCGCCTCAAAAACGCACGTGCTTAAGCTCCCTATTTACACTGGATGGAACGGCGTAAACGTCTTTTCAACTTCCTATCTAGACACAGGGGAACGGAAGAGTGCAAGTTGTGTTGCACCGTACAGCCAAGCATTCGCCCGTAGGGCAGGCCGCTGCTATCACAATCATAGTCTTGGTCGTTCTTCTGTGCAACATGGTGGTTGTTGAAATTGTCTACCACGCATGGCCATATTACTGGACGTTTGTAAATACGGCTTCATATCTAGGTCATTTGGTAGATGTCGTGAGTTCAAAGGTTGGCCGGACCAACACTCAAGGTCTTAAAATAGGTAATACATTCATGTCCTATAAACACGAAACAAATTAAAGCATTGTAACTCATCTGCTTTTCAAGTTATCTTGCTGAAAAAAATCATGTAAACAAAGCATCACGTAAGAAACAACGTGTAGAAGTATAAGGTTTTTTTGCTGCAAACGTTTTCGTGTAATTATCGATTGAAAACTCAAACAGGTCTGGAAGAACGGCTCCAAAATATAGGACATGAATGTATTACCTTAAAATAACTGAAGAAAATGAGCTGCCTTTGTTATGATATCTGCAAATGGTTAGCCATTCTAGTATTCTCGGATAAGGACAAAAAACCGTAGGCCGCGTCTCTCAGGACTGTTGTTGTGGGACGTTAAAGATCCCACAACACTGTAAGAAAAGGGGAGGGGACGTAGACCATGTGGACCCCGGTGTTGTGGTCGACCTTTGTAAAGTTTGACTGTAATTAATTAACAGAAGAATTGATGTTTTAAAGCGCCTTTGAACATATCCAGATGAAAAAGTGCGCTTATATCGTCATTATCCTGTCATATTCACCGTACCTGTAATATTATACACTTAATGTATGGTCCTGAGGGAAACAGTTAGTTTTGTTTTCCCGAGAGTCTTGATGTTTCCCGAGACGAAGTCGAAGTAAACGTCAGGACTTATCGGAAAACAAAACTAATTGGTATGCTGAAGGACCGTACATTAGGTTTAGACTTTCCCTCAAACAAAATATAGCAAACACAAACAAACAAACACGGCACAACTGGTGCGCGGACAACAACTTTTATCCTGGTCGGGATCCCGGGGGGGTACTTTAGGAATTTCTGGGTGGGGATGTGCCGCTGGAACCCTGGAACCCTTAGCCTATACCAGAGCTGGTGCAGCTGAATTTTGCTACCTTATACTAGAGTAAACCCCCCAAATCACTCCTATTCTAGAGTAGCTGTATTCCACTAGCACAGTCTAGCCAAAACAAAACCTTATACCACAATCGTTTCTCTCTCCAAAAATGATTTTATTTATACTAGTTCAGTTTTTTTTTATTCTCAACCAACTGGTCAGTTTCGTGAAAAATGATACCCTATTCTAGACCCAAACGCTCTGATTTATATACCCTATGCTAGAGTAAACTGCTTGAAAACCATACCCTTCACAGCGGCACATACCTATATAGTCCATATATGGCAGTAACCCCCCCCCCCCCCGGGGTCGGGATACATTTAAGTAATGGTCCAGCTGAGAAACAGGCAGAAAACCTATAGGCTGCGGCAATAGCGTCAGTTATTCTTGAGGGACTAATTTCTTTAATCAAATTTTATTTTTGATCGGGGGCACGTGACCAAGAATAAATCAATCGCAGTGCTCGTTTTGTCGAGTGAAAGTCTAGATACATAACAAGGCGCATTGTTAATGCTATCTATACAGTTTTCAGCTGCTTTGTAAATGTTGCAGTATTACCTGTGAGTGGTGAAATCGGTTGGGCTATACCTCATTTTTTGTCGCCGTTGATTCTGCTCTATCACGGCACGAAAAATGGACTTTGCCTTTGATCAAAAGAATGTGTAAAGGTGAAGTAAAGAAAGCCTTTACAGACCTTTAGCATATTTTGACGCGCGTCAAAGGTTATCTTTGACACCGCCTTTGCACGCTGTCGCAGGCGGCAGAGACCGCTTTTACTCCTCCTTTGACTAGTGCCTTTGCCATTGGCAAAGGTAGCCTTTGCGCGCGTTTGCATACTGTCAAATGTGGGGTTAAAGGCTTATGGCAAATACACTTTTGATCGCCTTTGACGCGCATCAAAGGTCATCTTTGATGACGCTTTTACCGGCGGTCTCAGGTGGTAGAGCCGGCTTTTATACAACCTTTGCCAACGCCTTTGACATTGGCAAAGGAAGGATTTGTGTTGCCTTTACGTACTGTCCAAAGTGGTAGCAAAGGCATATGGCAAATGTGCTTTTGATATATTTTGATGGGTGTTTAAGCTCATCTTTGATGCCACTTTGCAGGCTGTGTCAGGCCCTAGAGACCCCATTATACGGCACCTTTGAATCTGGTAAAGGAGGGTATTGGAGAACTGGAAAAAAGTCTCGAACCATTATTCAGTTGAAGGTCTCTGACCAAAACGTTTTTATTAACTTTTTTTACCGTCAGAAGTTGGCCGTCCTCGTTTTCATTTAACAGTTTACATTCGCTTATGGAGTGAGGTTAGGACTGAAAATAATTACTGATCCTCATGAGGTGGTGACACCTCTGAGGGTTCTACTAACAGCTAACTTATAACGACAAATTATAACGTCCGACAAAATGTACTTCTAGCCACGAAAAAAAGAATGCAGTGCCAAACGCGATTCTATATCACACATCATCATACAAGTGTATACTTTCTTTCACCTTTATTGATCACTGAGGTCAACTTCCCAATAATAACCTTTAAAGACTCTGATGTATATACATTTTCACATCACTACATTATCCACACTTTCTTTAAAATTCTAACTTGTATCAATCTTCTTTGAAAAAAGAAAGATGACATAAAATTGGATTGGAACCATGCTCCCCGTGGGGGACTCGCATATGAAAAGGACGTGAATGCTCGTCGTCTCGCTTAGGTGTGTAAATTTCGGATTTTGGTCATACCTAGGGAATTCTGGGCAAAATGCCATCATATTTAGCCCTTGAAGGTCTCGTTTAAGATTGCACGCGAAGAAAGATAAAAATATATATCTAATATGTATATTTTAAATTTGTTTTATTTACTCGCCGTTCATCATGCAGGAGCCCATTCATGGGCTGCTGGTTCATATAATCAAAGTTTTCTATAACATCAATACCAAAAGAAGACTTAATTTCTTTGAGGGGTCAAAAAAGAGTGGGCCCGCCCAGATCGGTCTCTTTTTGGGGCTTAAATCAAAATGTCCGACGAGCCTCCCCGCCTCTTTGATATGCGAGTCAACTTGGAGACAATAGAAGAGACATTACAAGATAACTCGTGGACAGTACGGCATTGATGGGCACTTAAAATAGGTTTCAAACGATTTGTAGATTGTCAGTTCTACCAGGAGCTTATTATTCCTGGCTCTACACGGCGTGGGTATTTAGCGCCCAGCGTGGTGCATCTGGTGGCGCCAGTCGCACTGACACCTCTGTCGACCGCCGCCGCTGAATCATCATACCTTGGGCATGACTCGAGCGGCGACGGTCGGCCTTTCGGTCCAATGCCTGTAGGACGCCTTGTAATTCAGGGCTCCTCCAGGGAAGAGAGGACGTTTTCAAGTACTTCATGAACAAAGGCCCCTCTTCCCCGCTTGATTCACCGTCATGATCGACTTCCTCTAACGAGGACACTTCTGAGGACATGTAGTCGGCGTTTATTACTTTCTCAAATTTTCTCCTGTTTTCCTCCGTTGTCGAGGTGCTTGCTTTCAAGGCTCCTTTTCTTCGGCGGGCTTTCTGAAAGAAAGAAATGAAAATATAATCAATGACAAGTTCAATCTGCTGGGTTTGTGAGGAACCATACTTTATAAAACAAACTAGAAATACGACTCCCGCAAAAACCTCGCGTAGCTAGTTTTTGAAGAAGTCACAATGCTTTCATATTTTATTCTTTTTAATATTATATATTTTATTTTTTATATTAGCGTAATCCCCATTATTTTATTTCTTATGCTGTGTTTGGTACACAATTAGTGACACCTGGTGCAAATTACAAGATCAGTATACCGCTCAACACAGTGCTTAAAAATTGACCTTCATTTAGCTCTTTCACTGCCACTGAGATTGCACCAGAGGGAATAGAAGTAAAATTATTTATTATCTTGACAGGGAATACAGAGTCGATGAAGTATCACAATAATATTCACTTAACACAAATTGAAAATGATTGTAAATCTTTTGCAGGTGAAATCTTGAAGAGTTGATATGAATGCTTGTGTTTACCACGGTGTAAAAACCTGTGTTTTTTTTCTTTAGTTTTATTTTCTTAGTCTCTACTGCTTTGTCTTCTTTGTTGTACATCACTTTTGAACACAATATGTTCTTACACAGAGGATGAGCTGAACGCTCCAATTATTTTTTGTTTATGTTTTTTTGGTTATAATTGCATGAGATTCATTGTAAGAAGAATCTTCTGATTAGATATTTTATTGTCTACTGCAGTCATTATTTCATTCCCGGGTAACCACAATTGAGAGCATTATGAATAGTGCATGTTTTAATGTGTGTACTCTTTCCAGTTGCAATGGTACCCCCAGTGGTAGATAGAAAAATTCCTCTTCCCTCAAAAGAGATGCCATATCAACAAATTGGGGGTAAAACAATTGGATTCTACAAAAGCTTTGAATAAAGGTTTGGTAATAGTGAGTGCCCACTGTATAGTATGTGGTTGTGCTATTTTTAGGTCATATCATAAAAACAATACATGTAAGAAAGAGTTATTGAAATCTTAATATGTTCAAAAAGATTGCTGCACTACGTACTCCTGTAAAAAAATAATGTGAAATCAACATCAATCAGTCAAAAGTATATACCACATGAAAGTTTAATTGTGCTGTTACAGAAACAGGCAAAATATCCATACCCAACCATAGAATAGTACATTATTTTGAATATATGAAAATTTCTATTATAAAAACTGCAGAAGAAAGATTTAATATAAGGACGGTATTTCATCGAAAAAGTCATGGCAGCCAGAGGTATTGAACTGTAACCAATGACATATAGTAACGAGAAGCACTATCATTATATTATTATCATTATTATTATCATTACTATTATTATTACTGGTATTGATATTATTATTGTTATATTTTTTATGTTAAACATAATATATTTTTATGGGGTGGGATTCATGTCTTAATCTTGGTAAAGTTATTGTTACTCTACTACTAAAAGCAATACAAAAATCTTCTTAATAGGCTTTCCATCAGAGGTGGTAGTAATCAAAACAGCTCCAAACAATACCATTTCTTCTTAAAGGCTTAGAATCTAGTGCAGTCATTTGTCTAGAAAGTTTGTGTGGAAAATCATTATTGAAAGCATAGGGCATTTAGGAAACTTGAAACACTTGTTACTACATACAGCACACTTGCAATGAATATATGAGAAAGATCATAAACATTTTGGCATTACAAAATTTATTTTCTTCTTTATAAAGTTTTTCCAATGTAAAAGGTTAATTGCATGTTGTGGTTGTTATGAAATATTGATATTTGACATAAAAATAAAGTAAACGGCAGAAAGTAACAAAGTTAATATGTTATGTCTAACTTTGCAAATTAAGGCTTGAATTAACATTTCATTTGTGAAAAAAGGGCAGGGGTTCTAGATAGCAATATTATCAGGGGGGGGGGGGGTCATTGCACTCTAAGGTAAAACTGACCCATTGTGAAAAGGCTATGAAACTTGTCTCTACACAATATTATTGAAACCTTTCAATCAGAGAATACATACATATATATATATATATATATATATAGCAAAGAGAAATACTACTCAGAATTCAGTAATCACATTTGCTTTATTTTAAAATGATCACATTGATCACTGATAATATTGCAGAACCAGTACTTTATAGTGACACAGGGTATACATTCTGTTGAAAATGTTTAACATAACTGCTAGATCAAGAAAATTTACAATATTTTCACTGTTGCAATGATATCAGATCACATCGTTATAAATGATTGCTATAACAACTGCAACTCTCTGTGTTGGAAATTACTTCAAACTGGAAACGCTATCGTTTTATTATGAAAAATACCTATTTACATTCTCTTGTAATCTGTTGGTCGTCTTCCGATTCCGGTTTTAGACTAATAGAATTATTTTCCAGAGACATCTCCAATCGTTGAAGTCGTTCTTACTCGGTGTCCCTTCTAAGTCGTTTTGCTAAATGTAGTACACCAATATATTTCGTTATGTAATCGTTCACTCATGTCCTGTATTTCTATCAATAACACATTCAAATTCAAAACTAACTTGATTGAATTCCTGGTCCTTTTCCCTGCTGTTTCGTTTGCCTTTTTCTGGAGCGAGCAGTTGTTGTCTTTCCTGTCTGAAGGTTCCAGTCATCTTGATTACAATCTCCTGTGCGTAAGCGTTCAAGTAAATCTCTAAATTGTGCCTGTTCTGGGGTACAGCCTTGTACTCTCTGGTTTATTGTTAGTTTAACAACAGTGTTGAACATGAAATAAGCTAAATAATCCTGTTCTTGTAACAAACAAGATGGCTTCGAGTGATACAGAGGCTTATCAGCTACAGGTGGTAATTGACCAGGATCACCAACTAAAATAATTGACTTGCCTCCAAAAAGTTCATTTGTTAAACCTGTAGCTTGTCTACACCGTTTGTCAACCCAGGCAAGCATTTTTTGGCCTAGCATAGAATATTCATTAATTAGAATATAATCTATGTTTTGAAGAAGATTTTGTAGTCTAACCAGGCTTTGCCCACTTAAGTCTTTGTTTCCTTTTGGACCAATAGGAAGTTTTAACAGTGAATGGATTGTGCATCCATGTATGCCATATGAAGCTTTGCCAGTTGTTGCAGTAACTGCGCATGAATGTTGAAGCAGGTTTCGAATGGCACTAATGAGGTAGCTTTTACCTGTACCACCAACACCTATAATTATAAGTAACAGTGGATCTTTAGGACATGGTTGATCTGAATGTGCCTTGATGATATCATACCCACGTTTTTGCATATCGCTAAAAGTACTGACATCAACATTTTTTTCTGGCACCTTAACATTTGCAGTTAATTTATCCTTGTTGGTTTTAATCCATGAAGACATTTCTCTTATTTGACTGTCTAGGTATTTCAGTTTATCATTTTGCCAGTCATAATTAGAGTCAAGTGTTTGCTGTGATATGTCATTGCTAACAAAGGATCCAGGAACAAGATCTGCTAAGAGCATCCACTCTTCACGTTGAGGGTGTTCTTGTGGTGTATGTTGAACATCTGTCTCATTTTCATACTGAGAGTAATTTTGAACGGTGTTTAATTTTTCATACCAGTCAGGAACATGTTCTTTAGCATATAATGTTTGTAGGAAGATTTTCCATTCATTGATATAAACTTCATCAGTAGCTGGTTTGTCACTCCAAAGATTGTCTTGTGTTGTGTGCCAAGGTTTATATCGAAGCAGCTGGTATTTACAGTAAAGCCCAAAATTTGGGCCTTTTTCATTTGAAGAATATACTGGAAAAATCCTAGGAATGGTATTCTCTGATTGAGCTGTTAATTTATTGTTCACAACTTTATACTTTGTGGCAAAAGTGACAAAATTTAAAGTCATTATATTAGGGATGGTTTCAGAATACTTAGCATGGTTTGCATAAACATCAAGTAATGAATCATTTGTTGCAACATCTCCCTCAACTGAATTTGTTTTTATTTTGCGAGAGCCATTTAAACTAACTGGTATTACATTGAATGATGAGCTCACCAGTTTCAATGACAGGAGATGATGCATTGTCTCCTGTGCTGAAAAGTCCCTTTGTCCAAGTGATTTCATTATGACTTTCTTTATTAGTTTTGTTGGGCTGCTTTGAATATTGCAGTTTTGAATAATAGAATTAAATGCACTTTTTATAGCAGGTGAGCGTGGTTCTCCTTTTGATGCATACTTTGCAAGGTATTCAACACACGCATGATAATCAATAACTGGCTGAATGTCACAGTTAGCTCTCCAACCCTGTAGTTGAAGACGTTGGTGATTATTAAGCCTAGGATCATTCCTTTTAGTTATTATATTTGCTTTATATTGAGTGGCGTTACTCGTATTATTTCGATGAACAGGTTCAAATTCAAGTTTGGTATTTGCACAAGGCTCAAATGGAAATTTAAGTCTGCATTTAAGATCTGCTTCATTCTGCTTTTTCCTAAGACAGTAATTTGAACTACAATTAGTGTGTCTTTGTACAGTGTTTAATAAATCTACATAATCACTGTCAGAGTCTTGAACATTGGTGTGAAGCCTTTGACAAGGATGAATGGAGGGCTTTATCCAAGTGCCATTACTTGGTGGGTCTGGATTGTATGTTGACAATAACCAGTCTACATACTGACATACTTGTTCAGAAGCTTTTTTCCCATCAAGTACTTTTTGATTGAGTGCTGCTAAATCTGCAGACTCGGCATGATCAAGTGATTTCTCAGCCAAATAGCCTTCGAGAGCTTTTTCTGAAAGTTTACATAGGCCTGGATCATTTTTTAATTTAGCAACACCATGACAATGAATACTACCTCTGGCTTGGTATTCAAATCTGAACCAGTGCCATTCAGCATCTAGTGAGTTATAAAGCCAGTGCTTAATAAAGTTTGCTAACCGTTGAGTGAAAAACCAATCAGTAATATGAGGATTGTTTATAACATTTTGGCGCCTGTTTTCACCTGTGGTATCATTACCATTGCTTAACAGTTCATGTAATTCAGGCCAATGCATGTCGGCAGAAGAGAAAGTAAAAAAGAATGTTGGAGGACCAGCATGGCTAATTGTTGCCTTTAAATCTTCTTTAGCTTTTTGCCAATAAGCATTTGATCCAGTTAAGTTGCTAAGGTATCATGATATTTTAGATAGAAAAATATCAGCAGAATGATTAGCTACGATTTGCTGTAGCTCTTCTGTTGTAAGATGTGCTTCTCCAGGATTCTGTTTAAGAAATATCCCTGTCTGTTGTAAAATTCGTTTTCTTTGAATCATATTGGAAGCCCAATATGCAAATACATCTGCGCGCGCATTACGGCTCGATTCATTCCGCATAACTGCACAGGCATACCAACTCAAAAGACACAGGACGCAAAACAGAATTAGGCTTGCGCTCTCCTTCGTCGAACGCAATTACATTACACCCTTCCCTCGCAACGTGAGTTTGGGCCGCCTGTGGTAAAGCAAAAGCCAGGGAAATTGTCTGGGATCCTATTTTCTTCAGCTTGTCAAACACAACTCGCCAAATGTCTCGATATTTTAGAGCTCAAGTACGAGAATACGCCGTTTACGTCCGAGGCTTCGGAGAACTATGTCGAAGATTGTTTCTGTTCGCTAGCGATGTTACTCCGGGCGGAAGAATGACTGTGTCCGCTTTCCTCGTGATCTTAGCGGCAGTCTTGTGTTTTTTTAAGCTTTTTACTTTCCTTCGTTTATTTCTGCAGCTACTCGAACTTGTATACGGCATATTTTCTTTTCTCCTGCGCCCGTTGGTGTTAACAATCAAAGTTTTTCTTGCACTGTTTGATCTCATTTTTGAAGTTGTTTATCTTCTCTTTCGTGCGTTTCTTTATATCGCTTCCGGTCTTCAAGTCATCGGCAATTTCGTCTGGCCGAATTTGGTGTCAATAATGTCTGAATTATACAGGTGCTGGCAAATTTTCCTTAAAATCACTTTGATTTTCCTTGAAAAGTTCATTTTTGTGGTTATTCCGTTTACTACAAAAATTACTTTTGCTTTTCTGGGTTTCGCTTTCGATGTTTCCTGCGTGGCATACGAAAAGTTTTTCACGACTAGAATAATAGTTGAGAAATTGGATCCCTTCAATCCCAACAGTATTGGAGTCTACGTCCTTACATTTTGGGCTCTTCTGCTTGCATTTCGATTTCGGAAGCGATTTCTCGGAACCTTTTGTTCAGAAATTGATGGCTCACGTCCGCCGGTAACATCAGGCACGGCTGCTTCTGGTTATGGGACACATGCAACCACGACTTCATCGCTAAGAGGGAACGGTTTTTCTTTTCAAACCACGACAACGTACGATGGCGCACGATCGACAACGAGGAGAGACGAAGATAGTAGTCTCAGGCATCGAGGCAAGACGAAGGAGGTTAGCGAGGGAGGCAATGTAGATGACCCTACTGAAGGTAAGAAAGAATATTAGTTGCTCGACCTTCGTATAATTCTTCGTGCATGGTATTTATATGGTTACATCCTAAATTAATAATACCGTAAAGCGGTTTGCTACAATCGCTGCGAAGAATGTTGGACCGATAGGCTGAATTTCGCTTTCCAAATAAGAAGAATTCACACCATATAACTTCCTGCCCCCTCCCCTCTCAATGTTCAAGTTACCAATATGGCACATCATGTTCATTTTAATATGAAGGTAGATCGTGGACAAAATGTTCGACTCGTCGTTTCGTTATGGCGTTTCATCGTTTCTGCACACCGATACTTCTAGTCGAGTCGGTGATTTCGGGGTTCGACTCGTCGAATTGCCAGTTCGACTCGTCGTTTTGTCAAGTCGACTCATCGCCACGTGAGTTCGTCTCGTCATCATGTCAGTTCGATTCGTCGTTTTACGAGTTCGACTCATCACTGACCACATCGGTTCGTCGTCGTTTGTCGTTTTGCCTTTTCGTCGTGTCGTTTCGTCGTTTCGTCGTGTCGTTTCGCCGTATCGTTTCGTCGTTTCGCCGTGTCGTTTCGTCGTTTCGTTATGTCGTTTCGTCGTTTCGACTCGTCCACTCAGAAAGGCTATAATTCGACTTTCGTTACACGACTCGTTACGTGATTCCATGCACTTATACATGACGTATTTTTCCATAATTTGCTTTCTCCCAACTGAAAATGGATTCTTTGACGAGTCATCTACGCAACAGAATAGAATTCATCTTGAATCGAGTGAATGACCATTGTCACGAAAGTGAAAATGAATTTGCATATCTAGTATCACACCTTGACAGAGTTTTGTATCTTCTAGCTCGTGCATCTTCGTTATTTAACATCCCCCTTAGCTCGAATGTTTATGGCGAAGAGCTCATCAAATGTTTGTTGTTCTTGCCCATTTCAAAGGCGGTTGTTCAAGTTTACAGGATGCAGGGGTCGTCCCAGCATAGACATTCCTATAGAACTCCTGGAACAATACCTTGAGAACAATTTTACTTCTGAACAAATTGCTCGACTTTTCTGTGTGACTACCTAGAGGATCCGAAGACGCATCATTGAATATCAACTCCACTTTGAAAAACACAGTTCTATAACCGACGGAAAATTAAACAGCTTTGAAGTCTTTGATATCTCTAAATTCGTTTTATTTAAAATTATAATTTTTTTCCTACTTTTTCTCTTTTTCAACCATCTGTTAGTTTTAGTATATAAATGTAAATGCAGCCATCCTTAGGAAAACGCCAAGTGGCCTCTTTACAGGGACTGGCTACTTTACAGCGTTTGGCTAAATATTTGGCACACAAGTTGTGAAAGAAAAAATCATTGAATATCAATGCAGCACCTGAGTCATCATATTTACACTGAAACATACATGTAACATCACATTCTTTCATTGCAAATATGTAGGATATTTCTATGGGCTAAAAAACCAGAGGTCATGGGTTTGACTCCCAATAGCCACAGTATTGGAGAAACTGAGGTATTTTTTTTCTAAGCATTGGTATACCAATATTTCATTTATTTAAGTTATGTGCCTGTGGTATTGGCTGAAAATACATTTTTAATGTATGCAATTATAAAAATATTAACATGTAATATTTATACTACAACATACATGATTAAACCTTGGATAACAAATATCACCTGGTGAAGTTGTCATTTGCACATCAGTGTAATGCAAGCATTGTAGTCCCAAATATGACAATGGGAGTATTCATACTTACATGACATTATCTAATTCTTTAACAACAACAACAACAACAATCTTTATTTACTTAACATACATACTTGAACAATAGTGCTGACACCCAAAGCAGCCACAACACTAATCAAGGCGGGTCAGGCACACATATAATACTAACTTATACTAACGTATATACTAAAACTAACAGGGAGTTGAAAAAGACAAATACCAGCTGCCCTTCCAGCAAGTAAACGCGCTGCATTCTTCACGCCTACCCTCAAAGCTGTTTAATTTTCCGTCGGTTATAGAACTGTGTTTTTCAAAGTGGAGTTGATATTCAATGATGCGTCTTCGGATCCTACTAGATCTGCAAATTCATTTTCACTTTCATGACAATGGTCATTCACTCGATTCAAGATGAATTCTATTCTGTTGCGTAGATGGCTCGTCAAAGAATCCATTTTCAGTTGGGAGAAAGCAAATTATGGAAAAATACGTCATGTATAAGTGCATGGAATCACGTAACGCGTCGTGTAACGAAAGTCGAATTATAGCCTTTCTGAGTGGACGAGTCGAAACGACGAAACGACATAACGAAACGACGAAACGACAGGACGAAACGACGAAACGACACGACGAAACGACGAAACGACACGGCGAAACGACACGACGAAACGACGAAACGACACGACGAAAAGGCAAAACGACAAACGACGACGAACCGATGTGGTCAGTGATGAGTCGAACTCGTAAAACGACGAATCGAACTGACATGATGACGAACTTGACAAAACGACGAGTCGAACTGGCAATTCGACGAGTCGAACCCCGAAATCACCGACTCGACTAGAAGTATCGGTGTGCAGAAACGATGAAACGCCATAACGAAACGACGAGTCGAACATTTTGTCCACGATCTACCTTCATATTTTAAACTCCACAGGGTTCAGGTGTTATCTTTGTAATCAGTGCCAACATTTTTTTTGTGTTGGAGGGTGGGGGTGGCTGTAAAGGTATGGGGCAATTCCACAAAACTATACGAAAACATCAAAAACTCACCATCGGTCCAAGGAACTTTGGCAAAAACTGTAGGTTTTCGTTGTGTGGCGGTGAGAGAGCGAAATAGAGGAAAATTGGACGGAAGGTACGAGTGTGTTGTTCTCCTTATTTTTTCATGCAACCTCTCGGTGCATCACCATGAGTAGTATGAGAGGGTGGATACTAAGACAGCAAAAATCAAATGAATTTTCCATCAATTTTTGCCCGCTATCATAGAACCCACCTTAATACGCATATAATTAAATGACGCCACTAAACCGGAATTGAAATTGAAATTGAAATTTAACCAGCTTTCATAGAATTCCACATGAACTCTGCATAAAATTAAATTGCGTTGCCAGGAATAACAGAATCCGGACTAAATATGAAGAAACCACCAGTAACTCCACAAGTAGACTCTGCATAAATTCTGCGACTAGGGTGCCCCTGTGAAATTAAAAGGTAACTCGTTTTATGGTAAGATTATTGAAGATTTTGAGGAAGAAAGCATGGACCGAGCATTCAGAAGCCTTCGTAGTTGCAGCAATACAAGGTCCTTATCCAGTTTCCTTTGAATTTCGGGGCTTAAATCATGTCCAAGTTTTCCCAGATAAATCATCCCTACTCATAACTGCAATGAGTCTATAAGTCCAGTAGACGCTTCCTCCGTAATAATCATTCACGAATTTAAACTTGGTCATATCTGCTTTCGGGTAACGCCTCCAAAATTCAATGAGTAAGTCTGAATTATTAGCTGGTTTCTTCTCCACCTCGTCATCCTCCTTTTCATCCTCATCTGGTATACTTCTTCTAGAGCGCAATCTAACTAGATCAAAATCCCTATTTAATTGATCCTTCAATTGCTGGCTTAATTGCGACATTAATTGGCCAGGTGTTGGGTCAGGCTTTTTTGTTCAAGATGGCTGGAGGTTGGCCTGGTTCTTTTTCCTTTAATTTCCTTTAATGTTGACCTCAACGACATCTCAGTCAATAAAAATGCTACTGTAAAAAGAATTTGTCCAATATGCGGACATCTTGACCAAACAAGTGTTGTGGACCAAGCGGGTAGATACCAGAGAAAGATTACATCGGAACCAACCAAAACAAAGTGAGCTTCATTCCGCCATCACAAGTTGTGCTCGATAACAGTCAGGCCATCCTTGCTCGGGATGAGGGGAACTGGGCCTAGTTATACACTACAACAAGCTTGGTCAATAACACATTTTTAGTATAAATACTCAGGTGATTATACAAAATCGCGCGCTCTGATTGGTTCGCTATCTCGGATTATCAGCCGATAATCACCTCGACGAACAAAATGGCTGCCAGTCGTTCGCGGGCTTTTGATGAAATATAATTTTTTCGAGTTGTACAATGCTTTTTCTTTTCTTTTTTGAAATAATCACCTGTGTATTTATACTAAAACAATTATTCGCCTCAGGCTCAGTGATTCTCGGTGAATATTCACCGAGAATCACTTCGTCTTCGGCGAATAATTGTTAAATATTGATCTTACTGCAGGAGCGGTCCCACTGTCACAATAATTAGAGATATACTTCATGCCAGTACCGGTATGCCATATACAGGCCTTCTGACAGGGTGCGCGGGTGCGGGACCGCACAATTCGATCGAAGCCGCACAATCCCGCACAATTTCTGAAAATCCGCGAAATCCCGCACAATATGGAAAGATTTGGTTAAAAATGTAATTAAATCAGTATTCCCATCGATTGCCAAGGTTTAAAGAAACTTTTTAGGCTATTTACCTAGCAAAACAATCGAGAAATCCGCCGCTTTCTGCGATTGAACAGCTCGAGCGGATATAAAAACAACTAGACGCTCTCGGGAGCGTTCACTTGGGCTACACTTGATAATACGGCTTCGAACAAACGTGAATGTGGGTTTACGCCTAAGTTTTGTATATATTGTATACTATATGGTTGGTTCCACGACCGCAAAAAACCTACCAGACTGTATATCGCACCGTAATTGTTGTCGACGTCGTGTTTAAGCTGAGCGATTTTATCATAAAGTTTTCTAAGGTTTTACAGAAATTTCTGTGATAGTTGGGTTTGTTTACTAATCGAATTAATGTTGACCAATCAGCTTTCTTGGTTCCCACGGTAAAAAACAGTCGTGAAACTTGATGCCATTCATCGGATCCCAAGTTATCGAAGGCGAAGAAGCGATATGTGGGAAAAACAATAATATTACTCCTCAATCGCGGGATATACTTTTCTTCCGATTTAGCCTTATTGACCCTGTTCCCGCTAATCTCTTTCCACACGACCACGTAGAAAAAAAAACTTGAGTTTGAATAAGAAAAGATCCATGGATGATTTTGAAATAAGGCGCCTTTCTTTCATGCCTTCAGGGACACCGCAGACCGCGAGCAGCGCAGGCTTGCTCATTCTCGACGTTGTCGATACAAACCTGGACTCGTGCTACCACAGGTAGCCCGAGTAACAAGGCGGCTCTTCATAGCTCCGTGCCGGCCTGGGCACTAGTTTCAGTCTAATCTTCTCGATCTTGTCTCGGTGTTGTGGTTTTTGCAGCAATTTCAAGCGTGAAAAGTTTTAAACCTTCACGAGATAATATTCCCTCTACATATCAAAGAAAGTACAAAAATGTCGGGATTTTTCATAAAGTAACTTGTTCTGGTCGAAAACATTTTTTTTCGAAGCGGAATTTCGCCCGGGAATTACGGTTTTGAATAAACTTAATCGATCGTGTCACGGAACATGATTTTGTTGACACAAACTTTGGCCAAAGTTGTAGCAAAATAGAAATTTGGTTTATGTTTAATTGCCACACTAAGAGGGGTCGAGTTGTTGCACTTTCCATTTATCCAGAAATTCCTCCATGTCGTTTCTTTTGGGCCCGGTGATTGAATATTTGCTTGTTTACACGATTGCGCAATCCCGCACAATTCCCGCACAATCGCCGTCTTTTACGGGTAACCCGAAAACACTGACCCCCGGTCCACGGACCCCCATACAGAACGGGTCCACGGACTACCCTGTGGACTGGTCCACGGACTACCCCTAAGGACTCCCTCTATGGACCACCCCAAAAATAGAATAAAAAATAATAGCTAAAGATTTGACTTACTGGTTGTCTAATAGATCACTCGTGTCGGCGAAATTTCGAGCGTTACGCCTTGCAAATGTAACAGACTTGGGTTCAGGCTCGGGTGCAAGTTATATCATTACACATTGCATTTCCTTTCCTATGAAAGACCGGGAAGCCTCGAGATTGTGCCTTTTTTCTCTCCGCCATTTTGTTCGGCTTATTCTCCCGCAGGTTCGTGATCTCGTCCCAGCCTTTACTCTTCCTCTCTCGTGGAAACCATGGATGACTGGTAAGAATTGTTGAATATGCATCACTTTTATTCTTTTGTTTTTCTGGCGGAGAGAAAAGAAAGCACAAATTTCGAGGCTTTCCGGTCTTTCATAGACAGCCACAGGAAAGGAAATGGCAATGTGTAATGATATAACTTGCGCCCGAGCCTGAACCCAAGTCTGTTACATTTGCAAGGCGCAACGCTCGAAATTTCGCCGACACGAGTGATCTATTAGACAACCAGTAAGTCAAATCTTAAGTTATTATTTTTTATTCTATTTTTGGGGTGGTCCGCAGAGGGGGTCCGTAGGGGTAGTCCGTAGGGTAGTCCGTGGACCCGGTCTGTATGGGGGTCCGCGGACCGGGGGTCAGTGTTTTCGGGTTACCCGTCTTTTACCGCACAATTTGCCTCCCAAAACCCGCACAATTTTCTTTTTTTTCCCGCACCCTGTCAGAAGGCCTGCATATAGTCGCCTGCACCCATCACAATGGTATGGGAGACTATATGGCATAGTGGGAGGGTTTATATTTCATGCCAGTATGCCATATAGTCTCCCACACCATTGTGGTGGATTAGGGAGACTATATGGCATACTGGCATGAAGTATAAACCAATAATTATTGTTGCATTTTCCCAAAGATTTTGAGGAGAGAGAGCAGCTTGATGAGCTACACAGGTGGGTTCAAGATGCCTGTTGGAATACCAGGAAGGTAGGTTTTTATATTTTCTCTATCAATGCAAGTATTCATGTATTGATATCTAATTTTACTGCCTCCAATTCCATGAGCCTTCATGTAGTCCATTAAGATTACATGTAAAATCTTTCTTAAAGATATAGATAGCTGTACATACTGTATACATACAGTTAGAACTTGTAGCTCTCCAACTTACTTACTGGAATCTCAAGTCATTTTGGCTTAACAAGAAGCTTGTGCTCTGGGTCATCTAAATTTTATTCCCAACGATTATTGACATGATAATAATCCCATTAAGCCTGTAAGCCTGAATTTGGCCTTATCTTTGAAACTGCTTCAGTACTGTAGCTCACATAACGGCTAATATCTTTTGCTTACTAAAATTAATTATAATCTTTCTTCTAAAATTCAAATACACACATGTATATGAAATTTACATAATTTTATATTTACATGTACGTTTATATTATTACTGCCTTTAAGTGGGTTTAAATTGGATTCTTTTAAAATTATTTATTTTATTTATATTTATTTATTTTTATTTTATTTTATTTTTTTATTTTTTTTTGGGGGGGGTGGGGAGGAAGTTTGAGTAGGAGGACTGGAACCAGGTTTTTGCATGTTGCCTTTAAAGTACAGTGTATTATAGAGATCAATTATTCTTTGCCAACTCAAAAATCATTCCTAGTAAAAAACTGACATTACAATCTTACTTTCTGCATAGTGACTGGACTTTTTGTCTCTATCTTGAAAAGCCCCCATTTGTTACTGTAAGTTGATGTGAATGGAGTTTTTGTTGATGAAATCTTTTAGTAATTGTATATGTTAGATAGTTATTTTCCTTTAGCAGGATGACAGAGAGAAAGAGCAACCTTCTCAAGCTGGGCTGAAACTTTGTGACTATGAAATTGGAGAAAGGCTCGGAAGCAATTCAAGTAACTCTGCAGTGTATGCTGCTAGTCACAGGGAAAAAAATGTAAGTGAGATCACACTGACCATTCTAACTGTTCAATCTCAAAGCCCAACATGATCACAGAGCCCAGACTACAAATGTTCCTTTCCCCCTCCTCCCTGCAAGAAAAACAAAGCCCAACATTTTTCTGGTGTTCTCTACAGTTCATTACTGTAGTTCAGCCTCCAGTTGTACTGAGTTTACTACTTTATTTTTTGTTTTTGTATTCAGCATGCCACAAAAATGCGGTTTACCTTTGGAGCAGCATCGCAGAGTACCTCACTTTTCCAAGTAAGGGGTCATGGTGCTTTTTTCAAAACACATTTTTGGTTGCAACTCTGAAGGAAACTTATCTCAATCTCATACAGTGTATATACTTCCAAACCAGAAGTTTGCCAAGGAATGTCAGGTGCTCCCTGCAGACAGAGAATGGAGGATTCTTTTCAAATTATTTATTTTATTTTTATGTTTTAATTTTATTTATTTTTAGTCTTGTGGAGGGGGGGGGGGAGGGGGCAAAATTTGAGTAAGGGGAGAAACCAGGTTTTTGCATGTTGCCTTTAAAGTACAGTGTATTATAGAGATCAATTATTCTTTGCCAACTCAAAAATCATTCCTAGTAAAAAACTGACATTACAATCTTACTTCCTGCATAGTGACTGGACTTTTTGTCTCTATCTTGAAAAGCGCCCATTTGTTACTGTAAGTTGATGTGAATGGAGTTTTTGTTGATAAAATCTTTTAGTAATTATATATGTTAGATAGTTATTTTCCTTTAGCAGGATGACAGAGAGAAAGAGCAACCTTCTCAAGCTGGGCTGAAACTTTGTGACTATGAAATTGGAGAAAGGCTAGGAAGCAATTCAAGTAACTCTGCAGTGTATGCTGCTAGTCACAGGGAAAAAAATGTAAGTGAGATCACACTGACCATTCTAACTGTTCAATCTCAAAGCCCAACATGATCACAGAGCCCAGACTACAAATGTTCCTTTCCCCCTCCTCCCTGCAAGAAAAACAAAGCCCAACATTTTTCTGGTGTTCTCTACAGTTCATTACTGTAGTTCAGCCTCCAGTTGTACTGAGTTTACTACTTTATTTTTTGTTTTTGTATTCAGCATGCCACAAAAATGCGGTTTACCTTTGGAGCAGCATCGCAGAGTACCTCACTTTTCCAAGTAAGGGGTCATGGTGCTTTTTTCAAAACACATTTTTGGTTGCAACTCTGAAGGAAACTTATCTCAATCTCATACAGTGTATATACTTCCAAACCAGAAGTTTGCCAAGGAATGTCAGGTGCTCCCTGCAGACAGAGAATGGAGGATTCTTTTCAAATTATTTATTTTATTTTTATGTTTTAATTTTATTTATTTTTAGTCTTGTGGAGGGGGGGGGGGGAGGGGGCAAAATTTGAGTAAGGGGAGAAACCAGGTTTTTG
The DNA here is from genome assembly GCA_949710005.1 of Ricordea florida. Lineage (NCBI taxonomy): Eukaryota > Metazoa > Cnidaria > Anthozoa > Corallimorpharia > Ricordeidae > Ricordea > Ricordea florida. The sequence continues at coordinate 2,822,754 of OX453281.1, read as the reverse complement.
CATGTTGCCTTTAAAGTACAGTGTATTATAGAGATCAATTATTCTTTGCCAACTCAAAAATCATTCCTAGTAAAAAACTGACATTACAATCTTACTTCCTGCATAGTGACTGGACTTTTTGTCTCTATCTTGAAAAGCGCCCATTTGTTACTGTAAGTTGATGTGAATGGAGTTTTTGTTGATAAAATCTTTTAGTAATTATATATGTTAGATAGTTATTTTCCTTTAGCAGGATGACAGAGAGAAAGAGCAACCTTCTCAAGCTGGGCTGAAACTTTGTGACTATGAAATTGGAGAAAGGCTAGGAAGCAATTCAAGTAACTCTGCAGTGTATGCTGCTAGTCACAGGGAAAAAAATGTAAGTGAGATCACACTGACCATTCTAACTGTTCAATCTCAAAGCCCAACATGATCACAGAGCCCAGACTACAAATGTTCCTTTCCCCCTCCTCCCTGCAAGAAAAACAAAGCCCAACATTTTTCTGGTGTTCTCTACAGTTCATTACTGTAGTTCAGCCTCCAGTTGTACTGAGTTTACTACTTTATTTTTTGTTTTTGTATTCAGCATGCCACAAAAATGCGGTTTACCTTTGGAGCAGCATCGCAGAGTACCTCACTTTTCCAAGTAAGGGGTCATGGTGCTTTTTTCAAAACACATTTTTGGTTGCAACTCTGAAGGAAACTTATCTCAATCTCATACAGTGTATATACTTCCAAACCAGAAGTTTGCCAAGGAATGTCAGGTGCTCCCTGCAGACAGAGAATGGAGGATTCTTTTCAAATTATTTATTTTATTTTTATGTTTTAATTTTATTTATTTTTAGTCTTGTGGAGGGGGGGGGGGAGGGGGCAAAATTTGAGTAAGGGGAGAAACCAGGTTTTTGCATGTTGCCTTTAAAGTACAGTGTATTATAGAGATCAATTATTCTTTGCCAACTCAAAAATCATTCCTAGTAAAAAACTGACATTACAATCTTACTTCCTGCATAGTGACTGGACTTTTTGTCTCTATCTTGAAAAGCGCCCATTTGTTACTGTAAGTTGATGTGAATGGAGTTTTTGTTGATAAAATCTTTTAGTAATTATATATGTTAGATAGTTATTTTCCTTTAGCAGGATGACAGAGAGAAAGAGCAACCTTCTCAAGCTGGGCTGAAACTTTGTGACTATGAAATTGGAGAAAGGCTAGGAAGCAATTCAAGTAACTCTGCAGTGTATGCTGCTAGTCACAGGGAAAAAAATGTAAGTGAGATCACACTGACCATTCTAACTGTTCAATCTCAAAGCCCAACATGATCACAGAGCCCAGACTACAAATGTTCCTTTCCCCCTCCTCCCTGCAAGAAAAACAAAGCCCAACATTTTTCTGGTGTTCTCTACAGTTCATTACTGTAGTTCAGCCTCCAGTTGTACTGAGTTTACTACTTTATTTTTTGTTTTTGTATTCAGCATGCCACAAAAATGCAGTTTAACTTTGGAGCAGCATCGCAGAGTACCTCACGTTTCCAAGTAAGGGGTCATGGTGCTTTTTTCAAAACACATTTTTGGTTGCAACACTGAGGGATACTTATCTCAATCTCATACACTGTATTTACTTCCAAACCAGAAGTTTGCCAAGGAATGTCAGATGCTCCCTTCAGACAGGGAATGGAGGGCAAATAAACAAGGTATGATATAGCATTATAATAATATCTGTTGTAAATTGTTATTACAGACTGAGGCTGGTAATATACATATATACTGTACTAGTAATAGTTCTCACTTAAGGTGTCCCCGCTTTTTTATGTTATAGAGTGGAAAATATCTTCTGAAGTGAAACTTTGTACAGGGAATGACCATTTATTTTCCAAAGCTTTTTTTGTTGCCTGACAAGCTTGGTTATTTTGAATAAATCTGGAAAGTGCAAGCTGACCGGCCTTGTATCATCATACAATCTCTTGCCAAAAAAGAGAGGCGTTGTTGTCTTAAATAAGCCCAGACAGCTTTCTTGATTTCTTCCAACAATTTACTGCTTTCTGATGACTCAGTATATCTTCAGTTGACAGCGGAATAGAAGGGACAAAACAGAGAGGGACACTCCCAGTCCAGCCCTTGGTATGTCATAACTTCAGAAAAGTTACTTTTTGGACATGGAAGTCTCTTTTCTGAGAAGTCTGCTTGCTCATCACGATGCTCTTGGATGCTCATGACATACTGAATAGGAATCATGTTTTTAAATTCCTCTCACATAATCCATAATTAAAGAACCTCATACATAGTCTAGAGCCACGGGCAGCCATTAAATACAGATGCAGACCTCTCTGAGAACATACTTCCATTTCTATAAGTAACTTTACTGAAGTTTTTATATCCCAGCCGATGCCGCGAGTGTCCCTCTCTGTCCATTATGTTCTCTTGATCTTGAACATGTATTAAAGGAAGCTCTGTGAATTGTTGATAAAAGTTGATAAAATTTATATGGCAAAAACAAACACAATGCTATTTCTACCTCATCATCTCCCGTAGAAAACTATCCATGGCACAACAAAATGTTTGAAGAATGCTTAAACTTGATTTCATGAAATGGCTTTTTCGTTTCAGCATTATTAAGCATAGGTTTCAACTGAGGTATAATCACCATATGAACAACAATTCAAAACGTGACATAAGCTTTTTTTACGCTGACGCATGACACGCTACACAAAACAGGACTTTTCGAAGTGATCTCTGGAACTCTAGAACCCCGGGGGGGGGGGGGTACTCCCCTATATCAGGTATATAGGTATGTGCCGCCCCAAAGGGTATGATTTTTGAGCCGTTTTGGTCTGAAGACGGGTATAGATTTTGAACATTTTGGTCTGAAATTGGGTATGGTTAATGGGGGAACGTTCACGAAAGGTTATAAACTTATTTTTCTTCCCATCAACCGGGGCGAGTAACTGGAGAGAGAGATAGAGAAATGGATAAAATGTATCTTTGCAGCTAAATTTTACCTACTCATCTTTGTTCATCTTCACGAATTTAAACTTGGTCATATCTGCTTTCGGGTAACGCCTCCAAAATTCAATGAGTAAGTCTGAATTATTAGCTGGTTTCTTCTCCACCTCGTCATCCTCCTTTTCATCCTCATCTGGTATACTTCTTCTAGAGCGCAATCTAACTAGATCAAAATCCCTATTTAATTGATCCTTCAATTGCTGGCTTAATTGCGACATTAATTGGCCAGGTGTTGGGTCAGGCTTTTTTGTTCAAGATGGCTGGAGGTTGGCCTGGTTCTTTTTCCTTTAATTTCCTTTAATGTTGACCTCAACGACATCTCAGTCAATAAAAATGCTACTGTAAAAAGAATTTGTCCAATATGCGGACATCTTGACCAAACAAGTGTTGTGGACCAAGCGGGTAGATACCAGAGAAAGATTACATCGGAACCAACCAAAACAAAGTGAGCTTCATTCCGCCATCACAAGTTGTGCTCGATAACAGTCAGGCCATCCTTGCTCGGGATGAGGGGAACTGGGCCTAGTTATACACTACAACAAGCTTGGTCAATAACACATTTTTAGTATAAATACTCAGGTGATTATACAAAATCGCGCGCTCTGATTGGTTCGCTATCTCGGATTATCAGCCGATAATCACCTCGACGAACAAAATGGCTGCCAGTCGTTCGCGGGCTTTTGATGAAATATAATTTTTTCGAGTTGTACAATGCTTTTTCTTTTCTTTTTTGAAATAATCACCTGTGTATTTATACTAAAACAATTATTCGCCTCAGGCTCAGTGATTCTCGGTGAATATTCACCGAGAATCACTTCGTCTTCGGCGAATAATTGTTAAATATTGATCTTACTGCAGGAGCGGTCCCACTGTCACAATAATTAGAGATATACTTCATGCCAGTACCGGTATGCCATATACAGGCCTTCTGACAGGGTGCGCGGGTGCGGGACCGCACAATTCGATCGAAGCCGCACAATCCCGCACAATTTCTGAAAATCCGCGAAATCCCGCACAATATGGAAAGATTTGGTTAAAAATGTAATTAAATCAGTATTCCCATCGATTGCCAAGGTTTAAAGAAACTTTTTAGGCTATTTACCTAGCAAAACAATCGAGAAATCCGCCGCTTTCTGCGATTGAACAGCTCGAGCGGATATAAAAACAACTAGACGCTCTCGGGAGCGTTCACTTGGGCTACACTTGATAATACGGCTTCGAACAAACGTGAATGTGGGTTTACGCCTAAGTTTTGTATATATTGTATACTATATGGTTGGTTCCACGACCGCAAAAAACCTACCAGACTGTATATCGCACCGTAATTGTTGTCGACGTCGTGTTTAAGCTGAGCGATTTTATCATAAAGTTTTCTAAGGTTTTACAGAAATTTCTGTGATAGTTGGGTTTGTTTACTAATCGAATTAATGTTGACCAATCAGCTTTCTTGGTTCCCACGGTAAAAAACAGTCGTGAAACTTGATGCCATTCATCGGATCCCAAGTTATCGAAGGCGAAGAAGCGATATGTGGGAAAAACAATAATATTACTCCTCAATCGCGGGATATACTTTTCTTCCGATTTAGCCTTATTGACCCTGTTCCCGCTAATCTCTTTCCACACGACCACGTAGAAAAAAAAACTTGAGTTTGAATAAGAAAAGATCCATGGATGATTTTGAAATAAGGCGCCTTTCTTTCATGCCTTCAGGGACACCGCAGACCGCGAGCAGCGCAGGCTTGCTCATTCTCGACGTTGTCGATACAAACCTGGACTCGTGCTACCACAGGTAGCCCGAGTAACAAGGCGGCTCTTCATAGCTCCGTGCCGGCCTGGGCACTAGTTTCAGTCTAATCTTGTCGATCTTGTCTCGGTGTTGTGGTTTTTGCAGCAATTTCAAGCGTGAAAAGTTTTAAACCTTCACGAGATAATATTCCCTCTACATATCAAAGAAAGTACAAAAATGTCGGGATTTTTCATAAAGTAACTTGTTCTGGTCGAAAACATTTTTTTTCGAAGCGGAATTTCGCCCGGGAATTACGGTTTTGAATAAACTTAATCGATCGTGTCACGGAACATGATTTTGTTGATACAAACTTTGGCCAAAGTTGTAGCAAAATAGAAATTTGGTTTATGTTTAATTGCCACACTAAGAGGGGTCGAGTTGTTGCACTTTCCATTTATCCAGAAATTCCTCCATGTCGTTTCTTTTGGGCCCGGTGATTGAATATTTGCTTGTTTACACGATTGCGCAATCCCGCACAATTCCCGCACAATCGCCGTCTTTTACGGGTAACCCGAAAACACTGACCCCCGGTCCACGGACCCCCATACAGAACGGGTCCACGGACTACCCTGTGGACTGGTCCACGGACTACCCCTAAGGACTCCCTCTACGGACCACCCCAAAAATAGAATAAAAAATAATAGCTAAAGATTTGACTTACTGGTTGTCTAATAGATCACTCGTGTCGGCGAAATTTCGAGCGTTACGCCTTGCAAATGTAACAGACTTGGGTTCAGGCTCGGGTGCAAGTTATATCATTACACATTGCATTTCCTTTCCTATGAAAGACCGGGAAGCCTCGAGATTGTGCCTTTTTTCTCTCCGCCATTTTGTTCGGCTTATTCTCCCGCAGGTTCGTGATCTCGTCCCAGCCTTTACTCTTCCTCTCTCGTGGAAACCATGGATGACTGGTAAGAATTGTTGAATATGCATCACTTTTATTCTTTTGTTTTTCTGGCGGAGAGAAAAGAAAGCACAAATTTCGAGGCTTTCCGGTCTTTCATAGACAGCCACAGGAAAGGAAATGGCAATGTGTAATGATATAACTTGCGCCCGAGCCTGAACCCAAGTCTGTTACATTTGCAAGGCGCAACGCTCGAAATTTCGCCGACACGAGTGATCTATTAGACAACCAGTAAGTCAAATCTTAAGTTATTATTTTTTATTCTATTTTTGGGGTGGTCCGCAGAGGGGGTCCGTAGGGGTAGTCCGTAGGGTAGTCCGTGGACCCGGTCTGTATGGGGGTCCGCGGACCGGGGGTCAGTGTTTTCGGGTTACCCGTCTTTTACCGCACAATTTGCCTCCCAAAACCCGCACAATTTTCTTTTTTTTCCCGCACCCTGTCAGAAGGCCTGCATATAGTCGCCTGCACCCATCACAATGGTATGGGAGACTATATGGCATAGTGGGAGGGTTTATATTTCATGCCAGTATGCCATATAGTCTCCCACACCATTGTGGTGGATTAGGGAGACTATATGGCATACTGGCATGAAGTATAAACCAATAATTATTGTTGCATTTTCCCAAAGATTTTGAGGAGAGAGAGCAGCTTGATGAGCTACACAGGTGGGTTCAAGATGCCTGTTGGAATACCAGGAAGGTAGGTTTTTATATTTTCTCTATCAATGCAAGTATTCATGTATTGATATCTAATTTTACTGCCTCCAATTCCATGAGCCTTCATGTAGTCCATTAAGATTACATGTAAAATCTTTCTTAAAGATATAGATAGCTGTACATACTGTATACATACAGTTAGAACTTGTAGCTCTCCAACTTACTTACTGGAATCTCAAGTCATTTTGGCTTAACAAGAAGCTTGTGCTCTGGGTCATCTAAATTTTATTCCCAACGATTATTGACATGATAATAATCCCATTAAGCCTGTAAGCCTGAATTTGGCCTTATCTTTGAAACTGCTTCAGTACTGTAGCTCACATAACGGCTAATATCTTTTGCTTACTAAAATTAATTATAATCTTTCTTCTAAAATTCAAATACACACATGTATATGAAATTTACATAATTTTATATTTACATGTACGTTTATATTATTACTGCCTTTAAGTGGGTTTAAATTGGATTCTTTTAAAATTATTTATTTTATTTATATTTATTTATTTTTATTTTATTTTATTTTTTTATTTTTTTTTGGGGGGGGTGGGGAGGAAGTTTGAGTAGGAGGACTGGAACCAGGTTTTTGCATGTTGCCTTTAAAGTACAGTGTATTATAGAGATCAATTATTCTTTGCCAACTCAAAAATCATTCCTAGTAAAAAACTGACATTACAATCTTACTTTCTGCATAGTGACTGGACTTTTTGTCTCTATCTTGAAAAGCCCCCATTTGTTACTGTAAGTTGATGTGAATGGAGTTTTTGTTGATGAAATCTTTTAGTAATTGTATATGTTAGATAGTTATTTTCCTTTAGCAGGATGACAGAGAGAAAGAGCAACCTTCTCAAGCTGGGCTGAAACTTTGTGACTATGAAATTGGAGAAAGGCTCGGAAGCAATTCAAGTAACTCTGCAGTGTATGCTGCTAGTCACAGGGAAAAAAATGTAAGTGAGATCACACTGACCATTCTAACTGTTCAATCTCAAAGCCCAACATGATCACAGAGCCCAGACTACAAATGTTCCTTTCCCCCTCCTCCCTGCAAGAAAAACAAAGCCCAACATTTTTCTGGTGTTCTCTACAGTTCATTACTGTAGTTCAGCCTCCAGTTGTACTGAGTTTACTACTTTATTTTTTGTTTTTGTATTCAGCATGCCACAAAAATGCGGTTTACCTTTGGAGCAGCATCGCAGAGTACCTCACTTTTCCAAGTAAGGGGTCATGGTGCTTTTTTCAAAACACATTTTTGGTTGCAACTCTGAAGGAAACTTATCTCAATCTCATACAGTGTATATACTTCCAAACCAGAAGTTTGCCAAGGAATGTCAGGTGCTCCCTGCAGACAGAGAATGGAGGATTCTTTTCAAATTATTTATTTTATTTTTATGTTTTAATTTTATTTATTTTTAGTCTTGTGGAGGGGGGGGGGGAGGGGGCAAAATTTGAGTAAGGGGAGAAACCAGGTTTTTGCATGTTGCCTTTAAAGTACAGTGTATTATAGAGATCAATTATTCTTTGCCAACTCAAAAATCATTCCTAGTAAAAAACTGACATTACAATCTTACTTCCTGCATAGTGACTGGACTTTTTGTCTCTATCTTGAAAAGCCCCCATTTGTTACTGTAAGTTGATGTGAATGGAGTTTTTGTTGATGAAATCTTTTAGTAATTGTATATGTTAGATAGTTATTTTCCTTTAGCAGGATGACAGAGAGAAAGAGCAACCTTCTCAAGCTGGGCTGAAACTTTGTGACTATGAAATTGGAGAAAGGCTAGGAAGCAATTCAAGTAACTCTGCAGTGTATGCTGCTAGTCACAGGGAAAAAAATGTAAGTGAGATCACACTGACCATTCTAACTGTTCAATCTCAAAGCCCAACATGATCACAGAGCCCAGACTACAAATGTTCCTTTCCCCCTCCTCCCTGCAAGAAAAAAAAAAGCCCAACATTTTTCTGGTGTTCTCTCCAGGCCATTACTGTAGTTCAGCCTCCAGTTGTACTGAGTTTACTACTTTATTTTTTGTTTTTGTATTCAGCATGCCACAAAAATGCAGTTTAACTTTGGAGCAGCATCGCAGAGTACCTCACGTTTCCAAGTAAGGGGTCATGGTGCTTTTTTCAAAACACATTTTTGGTTGCAACACTGAGGGATACTTATCTCAATCTCATACACTGTATTTACTTCCAAACCAGAAGTTTGCCAAGGAATGTCAGATGCTCCCTTCAGACAGGGAATGGAGGGCAAATAAACAAGGTATGATATAGCATTATAATAATATCTGTTGTAAATTGTTATTACAGACTGAGGCTGGTAATATACATATATACTGTACTAGTAATAGTTCTCACTTAAGGTGTCCCCGCTTTTTTATGTTATAGAGTGGAAAATATCTTCTGAAGTGAAACTTTGTACAGGGAATGACCATTTATTTTCCAAAGCTTTTTTTGTTGCCTGACAAGCTTGGTTATTTTGAATAAATCTGGAAAGTGCAAGCTGACCGGCCTTGTATCATCATACAATCTCTTGCCAAAAAAGAGAGGCGTTGTTGTCTTAAATAAGCCCAGACAGCTTTCTTGATTTCTTCCAACAATTTACTGCTTTCTGATGACTCAGTATATCTTCAGTTGACAGCGGAATAGAAGGGACAAAACAGAGAGGGACACTCCCAGTCCAGCCCTTGGTATGTCATAACTTCAGAAAAGTTACTTTTTGGACATGGAAGTCTCTTTTCTGAGAAGTCTGCTTGCTCATCACGATGCTCTTGGATGCTCATGACATACTGAATAGGAATCATGTTTTTAAATTCCTCTCACATAATCCATAATTAAAGAACCTCATACATAGTCTAGAGCCACGGGCAGCCATTAAATACAGATGCAGACCTCTCTGAGAACATACTTCCATTTCTATAAGTAACTTTACTGAAGTTTTTATATCCCAGCCGATGCCGCGAGTGTCCCTCTCTGTCCATTATGTTCTCTTGATCTTGAACATGTATTAAAGGAAGCTCTGTGAATTGTTGATAAAAGTTGATAAAATTTATATGGCAAAAACAAACACAATGCTATTTCTACCTCATCATCTCCCGTAGAAAACTATCCATGGCACAACAAAATGTTTGAAGAATGCTTAAACTTGATTTCATGAAATGGCTTTTTCGTTTCAGCATTATTAAGCATAGGTTTCAACTGAGGTATAATCACCATATGAACAACAATTCAAAACGTGACATAAGCTTTTTTTACGCTGACGCATGACACGCTACACAAAACAGGACTTTTCGAAGTGATCTCTGGAACTCTAGAACCCCCGGGGGGGGGGGTACTCCCCTATATCAGGTATATAGGTATGTGCCGCCCCAAAGGGTATGATTTTTGAGCCGTTTTGGTCTGAAGACGGGTATAGATTTTGAACATTTTGGTCTGAAATTGGGTATGGTTAATGGGGGAACGTTCACGAAAGGTTATAAACTTATTTTTCTTCCCATCAACCGGGGCGAGTAACTGGAGAGAGAGATAGAGAAATGGATAAAATGTATCTTTGCAGCTAAATTTTACCTACTCATCTTTGTTACGTTGACTTCCGTTCAGCACTGATCCATATGCTATGCTTATCACGTACTACAAAGCCAGTGTGAAAATTTGTAACCGCAACGCTTTATTTGTTACAACTTGTGGTAGGTTGGTAGGTCTGAAAACGGGTATGGATTTTTGTGGCCAGGTCTGAAAACGGGTGGAAAAATGGCATGTTTTGGTCTGAAATTGGGTCTGGATTTGGAGATGCGGGCGGCACATCCCCACCAAAAATTCCAAAGAGTACCCCCCCGGGTCTAGAACTCTGAAAATATGCCAATATCACATTCCACGAATCACCAACCCAGTTCTTTGTCCTTTCCTCAATCACTGAATATACTTTTGGATTGTGGTGTGAGTCTCTTGCGCCCAGTTAGGTTAGATTTGTGTCTGACAAATCCAAGTGTGACCGTGTCTTTTGATCAAAGACATAGATGAGCAATGCGACTTTCCACAATTTTGACTCTAGATCAAACAGACTTCAATGCGATTTTTCAACAAATAAACTTACATTTACCTAGAAAGGTATATGCACTTTAATACCTTTGGACTTTACAACCTCGTGACAAAGACTCCGCTTCTAGAATCCTTTGAGTTTTAATTTGATCCCCCAGCGATATTTCAGTAATCCTTTGCGTACTTTTCCCAGCAAACTTTCAGCCATCCTTTGCATACTTTCCTGTTACAGCGATATTTTCCTCCCTATAGTATATGCAGGGGCTTCTAGGGTGCCTCCTCGGGTTTTGGCAAAAATATAAAACATCAGTCAAATATCGGGTGAACTTTCACTCAAAAATATGATACATGTATCTTAACATATGAAAACCAAAGTGTTCATTAGGCATCGGAGCTGAAGAATTTTCCAGCTACCATGAAGAATTCTATAGCCAAATTTAAATGGCTTGGACTAGTTTTTAATTCAGAGGTGGAACTGTTATGTAGTAGAAAAACTTCTTTGATGAAAATGGTGTCATTTTTTCAAGAAGATGTACACACAATGTGCCGAACAAGTAATTCCTCTCTCACATGTGGCATGCCTTCAGACCCCCTTTAATCTCACTAAAATTTGTCCCATAAACACCTGCTCCACCTACATGTACCCAATTCTCAAAAACTGGATGGGAAATCACATAGCCCATGCAGAAATAACATGAATAAAGGTGTATTATAATATAGCTACGTTCTTACGTGCGCTCTGATTGGTCAAAAACCAGGAGCCCATTACATTACACGGGCTCCTGTCAAAAACCTATGTTTTATCAGAGTATAAAACATAGAAAAAGCGTGTTTTATTGTTTTTCGCCACATTACCTCCACTCGACAATTCTCTAGGAGATGGCGAAGAACATTTTTCTTTGAAGAAATTCATGATGGAATTCTCTGCGAAGCAGCAGAAAGTTTTGAAGCTGAGAATAATAAAACAAATAAAGAAGGAGAAGCGAAAAAAGTCGAGAATTTGGTATGAAATGGCGTCGGTTTGTCGATCTGTGTGCTTTGTTGTTTCTACTCGCGGCATGTAAAATCTATATCATAAAGCGAATAAAGAAGCCTAAGCCGTGTGTTACACTGTGATTAAAACACTCCGGGCATTTGAGAACACTCGAGAAATGTAGAAAACACTCGCCTGCGGCTCGTGTTTTCTTCATTTCACTCGTGTTCTCAAATGCCCGGAGTGTTTTATCATAGTGTAATACACAGCTTAGGCTTCTTTATTTGTTAATCACAAATCAGATCAGCTTAACTTGTCCAATTTCCGAGCAAGTTACTGGACATTCCTTCCATAGCTGCCGGCCTCCCTCGTTTCTTGTGCTTGGTTATTTTCTTCCTTTTCCTTTCTAATCTTTTCCTTCTCTTTAGCTTTAAACTCCTCTATGTCCCTTCTGTATGTCAGAATTCCTTCCAACAGTTGGTGTAATTCTGTGTATTCTTCAGATCCAGATCTGTCGGTATCAAAGTGAAGGTATATTGCTTATGTCCAGTGGATTTTGATGCAATGAAAATTACATAAAAACTCAACTTATAAGAATGAAAATTAATTTTCTGTTGTTTTAATGTCCATCTCTAAAGTGGGTCATAATTCATGATAACTTCCTTACTTTTTTAGACTTCTTTTGTCTTCTTGTTGATACTTATCTAGTAATCTTTCCATTCTTTCTCGACACCCCCGTCCTTTTAGCGTCACAGGTTGTAGCCGTACGGTTTCGTTCTCAGAAAACAAGAAATGTTTGCAGCGCACTTCCCAAGACAATTTAACTACAGCATGCATAATGAAGTAGGGACCTGTGCGGAAATCATGCCGGTATTCTTGAAAATATATATCTCTTGTTCCATTCAAAAGCTTCCAGTCGGACTGTTCTCCAGTCTCCTCGCATACTCTTTGGAAGAAAAGATCGAAATTTCCAAAATTGAAACCGAAAATGTTTGGTGAATGGAAAGCACCCCCTCAAGATTGGAGTCACGTGACTTTTTTCCGTTTGCGGGAAACGAAGAAAAACCTCAGTATTAACGTGCCTTTTTTCGTCTTTTCAACTTCATATTAAAGCTGCTCACACAAGTGAGCAAAAGGCAAGTTGTGTTGCACCGAATGGCGAACCATTTGTCCGCAAAGCAGGTCGCTGATATCACAATCATAGTCTTGGCTATTCTACTGTGCAACAAGGTGGCTGTGGAAATTATCTACCACGCAAGGCCTTATTACTGGACGGTAGTAAATACGGCTTCATATCTCCTCTATGGCAGTTTCATAACCATCGTATCAGTGGTATGGCACGTCGTTTCTGCTGTCTATACAGTTTTCAGTTTCGTTTTCAATGTTGCAGTGGTACCTGTATCAATTGTGATATCGGTCGGGAAATATGTCGTTTTGTCACCGGTCTGGTGGGCATATTACGTGTTTTGCTTCATGGCTCATTGCTTAGTATACCTCGTCAAGTTCTTTTGGGAAATCATCCTTAGCGTCGTACCCATAACCGTCGTTCTGTATCTCTCAACTATTGTTATGGCGCAATCTACGACTCAAGACCCGGAAGGTTGTAAAAGCAAAGAAGGATTAGCCAACGTGAAACTTAAGAAAGTAACTGCAAAACCTGACGTCCCGCTTCCATCGTTAAATAAAGGTAAGGGCCATGTTGGAGGATTCATGGAAAATTCAATGCCTTTAGCTCGCTGTAAGGAAGCGATGACTTCCTTTCCATAAAAGCCGGAAGTAAATTTTGCCTTCGATGATTCTACCATGAATTTCACTGTTGGAGCTTTACCGCACAAGATTCCTTCTTGAGTTTATTCATTTTGTTCTATATTAAACGATACTCATAAGAATAATAGTATAACGGGAATTGACTATGAATGTATAATTTAGCTCTATATTTGATCTGAACAAGGTTGCCATCATAATAGCACACGCCGTTCTCGCGTCTTCCTACAAACCCTTCAGATTTGTTCAAGCTAAGGGTTGACCCGGGAAATGCGCTTTCTCTTTGAAATTCTAGAGAACAAAGAACCAAGAAGCCTTTTTGAAAAGATCGGAAATAAAATAGTTGATCTGTCCATTATATGTATTGCAGGCACAGCGACCATTTGTTCAGACATGCTGCTGGGAAAATGCACCAAAAGTCACTTGTGTCAACGGTTTCACTACTCCACGCCTTACTGTTGGCAGTACAGATTTTCGGATTCTGAGCAGTGGAAGAACTTTCATTCCGATGACAACATCAATATTGAGCAACTCTTCTGTAATGCTTTGGAAAGCGAAAATGTTGTACAGGTTACCCTGAGGATAAACTACTTTACCTCATCGAGGTAAGGGAATTTCTTTATCCCTAGGAGTGGATATTATTATGTCCATCTCTACTAAGATATAAACCTTCTTTTATCCTATGGCCGGTTCTTCAGTTCTGATTCCTAGATCTTGGCTGCTTGGGATTTCGTTCTTTGGTCAAAATGCCTGGATGTTAACCTCGTTCTTTACGGCGTTTTTTGACATCGATTAGGTCTCTTCCAACAGCAACAACAGAAAAAAAAATAGCACTTGGCCCGTATGCAGACATCTTGACCTCACACTTGATCAGTCACGCATATATCAACCGATTAAACCCCTTCGTATCAGACACACTCTCTTCACCCAAACCCAACCCCTCATTTAAACAGTATATGATCTCATTAGAAGCGCCTCCAGCGTGTCTCGTTTTCGTTCCGCAGTCTTTTAAGAAAGCAGTGTCCACATTACATCAACTTCGACGAAATGACAATGAAAAACGACACCAGTTTCGAAGCCTCCCTCCAACGGCTTTCCACGCCGTCTTACGCTCAGAAACCGAATAACGCGATGTCCACAAAGTGGGTGTGGTATTGGCAGGACGATGATGGTTGGAAAAAATATGGCGCTAAAAAGGTGCGTGGTTATAGAGAGGGAAGAAATTATATGACATATGAACAACTTACAGGACACAACCCAGACCTGAGAAGAAAAAAATGGTCACACTGCCTGGTTTGAATCAGAGCTGAAAAGAACTAGAACACTGTACAGTAAAACAAACCGTACCACAGTACAGTACTGTTCAGTAGCTTTACAAAGAATGGTCACACTGCATGTTTTGATCCACAGATGAAAAAGTTAGAACCACACTGTATAGTAAAACAAACAGTACCACAGTACAGTACTGTTCAGTAGCTTTACAAAGAATGGTCACACTGCATAGTTTGATTCACAGATGAAAAAATTAGAACCACACTGTATAGTAAAACAAACAGTACCACAGTACAGTATTGTTCAGTAGCTTTACAAAGAATGGTCACACTACATGGTTTGATCCACAGATGAAAAAGTTAGAACCACACTGTATAGTAAAACAAACAGTACCACAGTACAGTACTGTTCAGTAGCTTTCTATAGAATGGTCACACTGCATGGTTTGATCCACAGACGAAAAAGTTAGAACCACACTGTACAGTAAAACAAACAGTACCACAGTACAGTACTGTTCAGTATAGCTTTACAAAGAATGATCACACTGCATGGTTTGATCCACAGATGAAAAAGTTAGAACCACACTGTATAGTAAAACAAACAGTACCTCAGTACAGTACTGTTCAGAACCTTTCTATAGAATGGTCACACTTATTGGTTTGATCTACAGATGAAAAAGTTAGAATCACACTGTATAATAAACCAAACAGTTTCACAGTGCAGTACATTTACATTTACCATTTAGGTCTGTCGCTGAAAACGGTGCACTTTAAATAAAAAACAAAGAAATGGAGTGTTAAATTGAATTTTTAAAAGCGGTCAGTGAAATAGACAATGCTGCTCCCGGCATTGTTGATTCCATTCTGTAATTGTCCTTGGTTAGTAGGAATATTTGTAATGAACCCATGCTGCTTTCGGCTGTGTATAAGAGAAACTAGAAACTGGGTAAATCAAACGAGTTGATTAAGTAAGTTATACCACCGTAAGGTAGAAGGGAGGTGCTGACGTTTCGAGCGTTAGCCCTTCGTCGGAGCGACGACGAAGAGCTAACGCTCGAAACGTCAGCACCTCCCTTCTACCTTACGGTGGTATAACTTAATCAACTCGTTTGATTTACCCAGTTTCTTGTGTTTCAATTTCCCACCGACGCAGCACCAGTTTCTGTAGAAACTATCCCCACAATATAAGAGAGACTAGTCTGTATGGCATTTTGTAAAGCATAGATAGGCGTGCTATGGTTCGCCTACTTTCTCGTGACTTCCAATTTAGGCTCGGGCTGTAAGCATTTCGCTTACACCATCTTTACGGTCGAAGCGATTTAAAACCCAGCTTGCAACTCTCCTTTTCACAATCTCAACCATGTTAATGTGTTTAGCTATGTGTGGATCCCACCCAGATGAGCAATATTCCAGATTTGGGCGTACTAGCGCCTTGTCTGCCGTTTCCTTGGTCCTGGGTGGGCAATGTTAAGTTCCGCTTCAGAAAGCCACTTGAAGGGTTTTGTTGGCTTTATTGGAGATGATTTTAATATCTTCATTCCAACGGAGGTCGTCGGATAGGAAAACTCCAAGGTAATTGACAGAATGTAGAGAGTCCAAGACTTCTCCTTTAAGTTTAAAGACATAAACAAACGGATTACAATTTCACGTGTTCAGTAGCTCTCCATAAAACGGTCACACTGCATGGTTTGATTCACAGATGAGAAAGTTTGCACCACACTGTATAGTAAAACAAACAGTACCACAGTACAGTACTGTTCAGTAGCTTTACAAAGAATGGTTACACTGCATGGTTTGATCCACAGATGAAAAAGTTAGAACCACACTGTGTAGTAAAACAAACAGTACTACAGTACAATACTGTTCAGTAGCTTTACAAAGAATGGTCACACTGCATGGTTTGATCAGAAGTTCATTACCGGTAATGGGGCTCCTGACATTGACCCATATTACATGCATTAATTCCATTAATTTTTTAATTAATTCCTCAGGGATCAACTGGACCCAAACAGGAGGACATAGAGGCCGCTTATATTCGGGGTGATAAGTCTATTTCTTTTAGGTTATCGTCATTCAAGTACCAGATCACATTCTGTGGTGTCTTGATGTATCAGATAAACCTGGATCCACGATACTTGACAGTGAGAAACGTTAGAAGAAGACCGTTGTTTGTATCTCGGGCTGAGATGGACCTTCAAGGCATGAGGTATGTTTAGTTAATGCATGAGGATACCTAGACTTTTCCTACACCAAAAACGTTATGGCAAGTTGGAAAAACAGGTTGCAAAGACACTGTGGGTCTACCGGTTTTGCTGCAATTTCTTTACTGCTTGGATCCCACTTATAATCACGATTTCTTCTTGTTTTACATCAATACAAAGTTTAAGCAAACCGCTGTAAGATCGTCAGAGAGCACGCAACTGGCACTTGTAAGGGAAACAATGAAGCTTTACGCATAGAATTAAAAGTTCGCCGTTTACTCTGCAATAGCCTTCAAAACTAGTCCATGAAATAGCCGTTTCGAAAGCTTTCTCGTGGACCGAATACGTGCAACGGTGAAATTTCGAAAACAAATTGAACTTTGAACCAGGGCCATTTTAACATCGGGTAACGTTTCTAAAATCAATATGAGAAAAATTGCAAGTAATGGCTCTTTAATTTATAAGTGCTTGATAAAATGCTCGCCGTTGAAAAGCAGTTTTTGGCTCTTCGTTTCTTTCTAAGGTTGGCTGCATCGTACCCGTATCATACTCCGCTTCCCTCTGATTGGACAGCACTCCCTCCAAATAAGGAATTTGTCCGAGTTCCTCTGTCACATGACTCTGCAGAATTTCAGAGTGTGAAGGGCCTGTTTCATAAAACCATCAAGAAGCGTGAAGCGATGATCTTAGAAGTCGAGCGAGTGCAAAATCCCTTGTACTGGGAGAAATATGAAAGGTGAGAACTTTAAAGGAATCGCTAAAAGAACTAACTAAAGGAAATATCATTTTTTATCCTTTCACAGTAAGAGCGCGGACTTTTTAGTTCCGTAGCTGAAGTGGCCTATGAAGGCCTTTAATAATTAATCATAATTTTGAAGGTGTAGGCGGGTGCTGGCCAAATTTCTCCTTCGTGTTTGCCCCCATAATTTTATTCTTGGAATCACACCCCTCTCGCTCCCTCCACCCCCCGCCCCCCGCCCCCCCCCCCCACCCCCTTCAAGACGTGATGCCAGGAAAATCACACACACACCCTCACTCCCCTCCCTCCTCTATAATTGAAGTTTCCTTTCCTTAGCGATCCCTCACCCTATAGATCCATTTAGGGAGACCCCACCCCAAGGGATTAATAACACGATCCAATGACACGATACTCGTCTTACAGGAAGAGAACTCATATGAGGAAAGCTCTGAACGCTGCCACAAACGACGAAATAGAAAGACGGCTGTTTCATGGCACATCTGAAACGGTAATAGACGCCATCTGCAATCAAAACTTTGACCACAGAGTAAGCGGTAAACATGGCACGACATACGGTGACGGAAGCTACTTTGCTACAACTGCAAAGTACAGTAACAACTACAGCAATAATTACACCGGGAAAACTCGATTCATGTTTCTGGCGAACGTTTTGACCGGGAAGTACATCCTGGGGAATAACTCAATGCGACGCCCTCCGCCACGTGATCCAAGTGACCCAGCGGGCCTTTTGTATGATTCTTGTGTTGACAGAGAGCAAGATCCAAGAATTTTTGTAATATTTGATAAAGAACAGTGCTATCCATCGTATTTAATTAAATATGAATTTAAAGATTTAGGCTTCCAAGACCAGCCCTAACCCTTTCCAAAACAATTGTTACACTGGATGATTTGATTAACAGGGGAAATGTGAGGTGTTAATGATGCAGTACCACAGTACAGTACTGTTCAGTTGCTTTACAAAGAATGGTCACACTGCATGGTTTGATTCACAGATGAAAAAGTTAGAACCACACTGTATAGTAAAACAAACAATACCACAGTACAGTGTTGTTCAGTAGCTTTACAAAGAATGGTGACACTGTATGGTTTGATTCACAGATGAAAAAGTTAGAACCACACTGCATAGTAAAACAAACAATACCACAGTACAGTACTGTTCAGTAGCTTTCTAAAGAATGGTCACACTGCATGGTTTGATCCACAGATGAAAAAGTTAGAACCACACTGTAGAGTCAAACAAACACTACCACAGTACAGTACTGATCAGTAGCTTTCTAAAGAATGGTCACACTGCATGGTTTGATGCACAGATGAAAAAGATAGAACCACACTGTATAGTAAAACAAACAGTACCACAGTACAGTACTGTTCAGTAGCTTTTCAAAGAATGATCACATATCGTGATTCGATCCACAGATGAAAAAGGCTAGAACCACATTGAATAATAGAACAAACACTACCACAGTGCAGTACTGCTCAGTAGCTTTCTAAAGAATGGTCACACTGCATGGTTTGACCACAGATGAAAAAGTTAGAACCACACTGTATAGTAAAACAAACAGTACCACAGTACAGTGTTGTTCAGTAGCTTTACGAAGAATGGTCACACTGCATGGTTTGATCCACAGAGGAAAAAGATAGAACCACACTGTAGAGTCAAACAAACACTACCACAGTACAGTACTGTTCAGTAGCTTTCTAAAGAATGGTCACATCGCATGGTTTGATTCACAGATGAAAAAGTTAGAACCACACTGTATAGTAAAACAAACAGTACCACAGTACAGTACTGTTCAGTTGCTTTTCAAAGAATGATCACATATCATGATTCGATCCACAGATGAAAAAGGCTAGAACCTGGCATTGTATAATAGAACAAACAGTACCACAGTACAGTACTGTTCAGTGACTCTGCAACCCAGGTAGCGGTACTTTTTCAGCTGTGCTAAATGCATAATATAAGTTTGGAATAAAGAAAGTGTCCGAAACGAACTTAGTTATCCGGGGTATCGTTGTTTTCGCTTGCAGGAGTAACCGCTTGTCTCAGACACTTTATTCCACACTCTATTCTTATAAGTGTTTATTGCTCTCTGATTCTTCCTTACTTGTCCTATGATTTGTCTGCTTTGGGCCAATCTACCAAAGTTCATTTAAACAAAATTCTCCCAAAAATTGTGCGCTTCCTTTGATGCATTTCTTTGAACCAAGATCTCACGCAGTACCCTTTATTTCTTCCCAACCTGAATATTATTTACGTTACACAATTCTTGTCTGTAATGCATGATGTCTAAAAAAATACGGTAGACCTTCCAAGATAACTGATCTGATAAGCATAACGACGAAACTAGATTCTACTCCTCTGAAAACTTTTATATTAGAACCTCGACACTAAATCCAAATCAGAGGTCTTTTGCCAGTTTCGGAGTAAACTGTGGAGCTCACTTTTAGTTCAGACCAGTAAGGGACGGACCATTAGAAAAGTGATGGGGGGTGGGGGTGGGGAAAAAAAAACAAAAACAAAAATCATGCAAGGGAAAATGCCAAAAAAAAATATTCATGCAAGGAAGAAGGTAAAAAAAAAATTCATGCAGAAGGAAGGTCCAATTGTGACGTTTTCACACGTAGTAAAAACAATTCGTGCAGAGGGGTTCACCTAAAAAAAAAATTCCTGCACAAGTAGTGAGCGAAAAAAAATTCGTGCAAGCTGAAAATTCCCCACCCCCCCCCCCCCATCACTTTTCTAATGGTCCGTCCCTAAAGTTCCCAAACATGCTTTTAAAAAACAAATTAAACAGATACTATTTTTCAGATTCAAAGTTGAGGGGAATTATGTTGATGCATCTATCTTGATCAGACTACTAGATGATGGATCAGGCTAAACTCGCCATTATTGTGCTACATTTTATTTACTCACCTAGTTTCCTTATTTTATTTATTGGCCTATTTTCTTGCATATTGCGTTTGCTAATTGTTGATTTGTATAATTATACTCATTGCTGCCTTACAACTTTCCATTTACTTTCCGAAAGAGTCTCGTTTATTATCTAATTTAAAATTAACTTTCCCCTTACCTCTTGACTGGTGTAACCTTAGACCGACAGCCTCTACTATAGTTTGCTATTTGCGGGCGGAACTGCCTTAATTGTGCGTTTTGATTTTTTTGTGTAAATCCCTCCTAACATTTTCAAAAGCGACTCACGTTCTGCGTCATTTCGTTACTTCCAGCGTATTTCTCCTTGCGATAAGGGACCGGTGGTTATTTAAAGGGAGGGGTGGGGGGGGGGGCAAACATTCTTGTGTAATAGCAATAACACTGTCATTAAAGCAAACTGTTTATTATGATGACATGAAAAAACTCATAACAAGATCATAACATGATCGCATATAGAATATTCGCAATAGAAGTGGAGTATATTATTATTATTACATGCAAAAAATAACAAGATATTCCATTTTGTTTTTTCACGGTCATTCAGTATCATTTTCACTATCTTCAACTTCGCTACGTTCACTACTGTCACTCTTGCACTCCATTGAGCAACACATTTTTTATGGTGTGTGTGGGGGTGAGGCACTAAATTTGGAGTTCCCCATAAACTCGGGGGGGGGGGGACCAAAAAAATTAAGCATCACATTTCTCATTTCCACCAGCCCGCACCCTCCCCCCTCCCTGTAAATAATGACCGGTCTGTAACATACAGGTTCCCGATTTGCCAGTTCTGACAAGTGAAAATGCAGAACGGTTACTAGATAGCACTACTTTTGTTTCGGAAGTGACAAGTTTTAGAGGGCGATTACAATTCAAACGATTCCTGTATTGGAAGTCTATCACCTACTTCACCCTCCCCTTTCAAAGAGTTAACTTGTTTACCATTTCTCAATTTCTCAACCTCTCCTTTCCTAAGGGCCGGACCATTAGAAAAGTGATGAGGGGGGGGGGGGGGGGGTGGGGAAAAAAAAACAAAAAAAAATTCATGCAGGGGAAAATGCCAAGAAATAAAATTCTTGTAAATTAAAATTTTTGAAGACTATCACTCGGCTCACCATACCCCTCCGAGGTTTCGCTTTACCATTTGTTTATCAGCTCCCAATATCTCTCCCTCTCCTTCTCTAAAAAAATAAAGAATTAACCAATCAAAGAACGTCTATTGACAGCGGGTCCGCTCATTCATTCATTTGGCGCAAAGTTTCATGACACAGCCTCAAACGTTTCCCGCGCCTTCCCGATAAATAGCCTAACAACCGAGCACAATCAGTATTTTTCGCTCACAAAGCGCTGTTCTTTACTGAGAAAACTACAAAAATAGAAAAATTCGAGAGCGCCCTGAAAATTTGAACGATTCTGGTTTTTAAGAGACTGTCACTCACCTCACCCTCCCCTTCAAAGGATTTTTTTAACCACTTGTTTCACAGCTCTCAACTTTTCATCCTCTCCTCCCAATTAAGAAAATTTTCATAAAAGAGCTACCCTCTCATTCCCGCTCAAAATAAGATTTAACCAATCAAAAAACGTTCACTGACAGCGTGTTAGTTCATTCATTCATTTGGCGGGACACTTTAGTTTTTAAAAATTTTTCGCGCCATTCCGAAAAGAAGCTAAGGCCTGTTTCAAACGTCGTGCCAAACTCAATTAATCGCTTTTAGCACGACGTTCGAAACGGACCTTGTAAACCGAGCACAATCAGTATTTTTCGACCAGAAAGCACGTACGTTTACTGACGAAACTGTTAAGACTGACAAATTGTCATGATAGTTCAATTTTCCGCTTTTTTTCTTTAGTTTTCTTTCATAGAACTGTCACGTAAAGTCCGATTAGAAGCGACTTTCTCAGCACTTACTAACTATATTTGGACCAATAGCTGCGAAGCCCTAACCGGACAACCAATCAGAACGAGCAGAAAGCATGCGAATTTTCATTTCCCGCCTTCTCTCTTTCTTCAGATTCACTTCGCCTCGACAGATAGTCCAGAAAATGTTGGGTATGTGGTCACGTTAAGTGGCATAAATCATACTTAAGATCAATTGATCGGTAAGAGCAAGTTTGCGCTGTTTCCAAACGACCGTCACTGGTGTACCACCGCCTCGTAACCTTACATAAGTGTGAAATTGAACTCCACTGCAAGGTAAGTTCGACAGTGTTTACTTCGGCCGCAACGTTGGTGTTACGAACTTGTTAACTAGGATTTTGAAAAGAAACTTAAAAATTCCCCACCGAAAGACTCCTTTGAACAGTTTTTTCTTCGGGTCATGGTTTCTAATGATTTAATTGAAAAATTCACACACGCTTCAAGTTTGTTGTTGTTCACCTTTGTACACGAGCGTCTCAAGTCACGAGCTTTGCACAAAAGAATTTTTTTCACTTACCGCAAACTTTCTGAAAGATTGAATTAATTGAATTAAGCCATATTTTCTCGTGTTTGAATTCGGATTAAAAGAGTTTAAAGCCACAAGATCACTTTTAAGGGCACTTTTAACACATCGTTCTGCACGGTTGCCGCGATTGACAAGCAGTGTTGCACGTGAAAATGTGGGAACTAAAACAAGATTTTCTTCCGAAAAAAGCGACTCTTGAAACAGATTTTCCCGAAAATGCCTTCTACTAAATAAACCAGTCAATATTCCGCTGGTAATTATCTCGTAAACAAACTTTTTTTTCAGTTTTAAGTCAACCCGCTTTGAATGAGAGTTCACAGAGGCGCTTCGATTGTGTAGTGGCGGTTTTACTGTTTTTGCATGAGATTTAGGATCAAATTAAGAATAATTTCCGGGAAAAATGTTATTTTACGGAACAGTTCAAAAAGAGGAAATTACTTCCGGATTTTTCGAAGCAAATTCGATCCACAGTGGAAATTCGCGTGCTCAACTAAATTCCCGCCAAAAGACAATTTTTCCCCTCTACTAACTATGTTGGGAAGAGAAAATGAACGAAGGTATGAAATGTAAAGATATAAATTCTCCAAAATTCTATGTCAAATGCCAGTGTAGAATAGTATTTTTCAAAAATCCATTCAATGCGATTATTTTGTACAAGATATTACAGCTACCTAAATTCTTTTCTGCGGTTTGTCTGCAGAAATTTAAAAGAAAAATAAAAACACAGTTTAATTGGACTATTAGGAAGAATAAGATTGCTGCAGAGTAACTGAAATTTTGCGGTTTTTCGAGTGTTTGTTGTGAAATTTTGTGAATACAGTAAAATACCGATGCCTCGAAAGGGAAACGAAAATTGGTTCGACTTATCGAGGGTGAAAATACATAGATAATGACCTGAAGGGAAACATGAATTGTTTAAAGTTATCGCGAGGTTCGAGAAATCAGGATTCTACTGTATTTCTCTCATCCCATTAATGAATTTTTCCCTACCTCTCTCTTTTTATTTTGTATCATGTGGATGCCATATGTATGAAACCCCTTGCTTCCTTTTGCTTCCCCATCCAGAGAAAAGAAAGAATACTGTCTTATAAGAAATACTGATAGGAATCTAATGCGTTTTAGATGTAACAAAGTTTAATGTACTTCTTTTGTTTCAGAACCCGCAAGCAACCATCTTCATCCACCATTTCCACGCAAACGCCAGCAGCTCCTTGTGGGTTGGAGAAAACATGGCACTCTTTTAGTGAAAATAGTCTGTTTCCATCTACATAACAAGACTGGACATGTGAAATCTTCAAAAAGAGGTAAGTATTCACTTTCAATCCTATTTTTGTCTTTTTGTTGGGCCTTCTTTTATTTCTCTTTTTGGCTTAGATATAGTTGGTTGTGAAATCAGCTATATTCCGAGTTAGAAAGTTCTTAACTTTTCAATTCATTGAGTATCCACACCCTGCATAGATAAAATTCAAAGTACTAATATATTGTTGTTATCCAAGGTCAATTTGCCAATCCGAGAGACTGTTCACTCTTCAACAGGAAACTTTTTGCCCATTCTCACCTGCTTGTACAGATGGAAGAAGAGGAAACAAATTCTGCACGGCATTTTTTTACCATTTTTCTGCTTTGAAGCTTGAAACTGACACATGAAGAATTTAAACAAAAGTTAAGTATACCATGCCAATTATGACATGTGATTTTGAAGTATGTACAGTCTGCCAGTTAAATGCGAGCTTTATAAGAAGTAAAGTCTAACATGGCAACAGGGTTCAACTGGTTGTGAAATCAGTTCCTTTGTGTGTCATAATAGAGTTGTCTAAAACTAACCGTTCTGAGCTGGAAAGTCACAATAGTTCTTTAAATCAACTAGCTATAAATTAACAGTGCTAAAGAATGGTTGGTTGTTAAATCAGCTTTCTTGGCAAGTAACATTAAAATAATACCTAACCAATGTGTTGGCAATTTTATTGTAATTAATATACTGTAAGTACTCAAATGCAAAAATACTAATGTACTTTTGTCATTGCTAGAACAGAGCTCTGTAATCCATAGATACGAAACTTGTCAAGCAAGTGAATGAAGGAGAGACAATGCTACTTTTTAGTGAAACACATTCTGCTTGCACCCACACAGAAGGATTGGACAATTATTACATTCTCAAGCCAAAGATAAGTATTGACTTTTCAATCCTATTTTTGTCTTCTGTCTGTTGAGTCTTGATTTATTTCACTCTTTGGCTTAGATATAGTTGGTTGTTAAATCAGCTATATTCTGAGTTAAGAAGTTCTTAACTTTTCAATTCATTGAGTATCCACACCCTGCATAGATAAAATTCAGAGTACTAAAATACTGTTGCTATCCAAGGTCAATTTGCCACCCCAAGAGGCTGTTCACTCTTCAACAGAACACTTTTTGCCTATTCTCACCTGCTTGTACAGATGGAAGAAGAGGAAACAAATTCTGCAAGACATTTTTTTACCATTTTTCTGCTTTGAAGCTTTAAACTGACACATGAAGAATTTAAACAACAGTTAAGTATACATGCAATGCCAATTATGACATGTGATTTTGCAGTTTCTACAGTCTGCAAGTTAAATGCAAGCTTTATAAGAAGTAAATTCTAACATGGCTACAGGCTTCAACTGGTTGTGAAATCAGTTCCTTTGTGTCATAATAGCGTTGCCTAAAACTAACCGTTCTGAGCTGGAAGGTCACAATAGTTCTGTAAATCAACTAGCTATAAATTAACAGTGCTAAAGAATGGTTGGTTGTTCAATCAGCTTTCTTGGCAAGTAACATCTAAATAATACCTAACCAATGTGTTGGTAATTTTATTGTAATTGATATAAGTACTCAAATGCGAAAATACTAATATACTGTTGTCATTGCTAGACCAGAGCTCTGTAATCCATAGATAGGAAACCTGTCAACCAAGTGAAAGAAGAAAAGAAGATAGCACATTTTAGTGACAGCATTCTGCTTGCCTCTAAAATTTACAGTATACAACAAAGAGTGGGACGTGTACGTGAAATCTTCAAGCCAAAGATAAGTATTACCTTTCAGTCGTATTTTTTCTTAGTCTATTGAGGTTACATTTATATCTCCACTGTGATGAAATATGGTTGGTTCTTTAACCAGCCCTGAGTGAAGATGACAAGGTTTTAATTTTACTGACTTTCCACATCTTTGCATAGTAAAACATTCAAAGTACTAATATATTGTTGCTATCAAAGGTCATTTTCCAATCCAAGAAGCTGTTTGCTCTTCAGAAGGACACATTTTCCCCCATTCACACCTGCTTACAGATGGAGCAAAGGGAATCAAATTCAACAAGACAATTTTTACCATACTGCAGCTTTGAAGTTTGACTTTTGCACATGAAGAAGTCCAACAGATAGATGTAAGTATAGTAGTATTAGTCATGTTGTGTTTCCAATTTGATTTTGTAGTTTTACAGTGCACAAAATAAAAGCCAACTGCTCAGTCATTTCATTCTAACATGGCAGCAGGGTTCAACTTGTTGTGAAATCAGTATCACTGTTGCAATTAACTCATTTATATACCTAAACTAATCAAACTGCAAGTTAAAATGTAGGCGTTTTGGTTAAGCAAATAGCTATAAATTAACAGTGCTAAAGAATGGTTGGTTGTTAAATCAGCTTTCTTGGCAAGTAACATTAAAATAATACCTAACCAATGTGTTGGTAATTTTACTGTAATTGATATACTGTAAGTACTCAAATGCAAAAATACTAATGTACTGTTGTCATTGCTAGAACAGAGCTCTGTAATCCATAGATACGAAACTTGTCAAGCAAGTGAAGGAAGGAGAGACAATGCTACATTTTAGTGAAACACATTCTGCTTGCACCCACACAGAAGGATTGGACAATTATTACATTCTCAAGCCAAAGATAAGTATTGACTTTTCAATCCTATTTTTGTCTTCTGTCTGTTGAGTCTTGATTTATTTCACTCTTTGGCTTAGATATAGTTGGTTGTTAAATCAGCTATATTCTGAGTTAAGAAGTTCTTAACTTTTCAATTCATTGAGTATCCACACCCTGCATAGATAAAATTCAAAGTACTAAAATATTGTTGTTATCCAAGGTCAATTTGCCACCCCAAGAGGCTGTTCACTCTTCAACAGGAAACTTTTTTCCCCATTCTCACCTGGTTGTACAGATGGAAGAAGAGGAAACAAATTCAGCAAGACATTTTTTTTTACCATTTTTCTGCTTTAAAGCTTGAAACTGACACATGAAGAACTTAAACAAAAGTTAAGTATACATGCAATGCCAATTATGACATGTGATTTTGCAGTTTCTATAGTCTGCAAGTTAAATGCGAGCTTTATAAGAAGTAATGTCTAACATGGCAACAGGGTTAAACTGGTTGTGAAATCAGTTCCTTTGTGTGTCATAATAGCGTTGCCTAAAACTAACCGTTCTGAGCTGGAAGGTCACAATAGTTTTGTAAATCAACTAGCTATAAATTAACAGTGCTAAAGAATGGTTGGTTGTTAAATCAGCTTTCTTGGCAAGTAACATTAAAATAATACCTAACCAATGTGTTGGTAATTTTACTGTAATTGATATACTGTAAGTACGCAAATGCCAAAATACTAATGTACTGTTGTCATTGCTAGAACAGAGCTCTGTAATCCATAGATACAAAACTTGTCAAGCAAGTGAAGGAAGGAGAGACAATGCTACTTTTTAGTGAAACACATTCTTCTTGCACCCACACAGAAGGATTGGACAATTATTACATTTTCAAGCCAAAGATAAGTATTGACTTTTCAATCCTATTTTTGTCTTCTGTCTGTTGAGTCTTGATTTATTTCACTCTTTGGCTTAGATATAGTTGGTTGTTAAATCAGCTATATTCTGAGTTAAGAAGTTCTTAACTTTTCAATTCATTGAGTATCCACACCCTGCATAGATAAAATTCAAAGTACTAAAATATTGTTGTTATCCAAGGTCAATTTGCCACCCCAAGAGGCTGTTCACTCTTCAACAGGAAACTTTTTTCCCCATTCTCACCTGCTTGTACAGATGGAAGAAGAGGAAACAAACTCACCAAGACATTTTTTTTTTTACCATTCTTCTGCTTTGAAGCTTAAAACTGACACATGAAGAACTTAAACAAAAGTTAAGTATACATGCAATGCCAATTATGACATGTGATTTTGCAGTTTCTATAGTCTGCAAGTTAAATGCGAGCTTTATAAGAAGTAATGTCTAACATGGCAACAGGGTTCAACTGGTTGTGAAATCAGTTCCTTTGTGTGTCATAATAGCGTTGCCTAAAACTAACCGTTCTGAGCTGGAAGGTCACAATAGTTTTGTAAATCAACTAGCTATAAATTAACAGTGCTAAAGAATGGTTGGTTGTTAAATCAGCTTTCTTGGCAAGTAACATTAAAATAATACCTAACCAATGTGTTGGTAATTTTACTGTAATTGATATACTGTAAGTACGCAAATGCCAAAATACTAATGTACTGTTGTCATTGCTAGAACAGAGCTCTGTAATCCATAGATACGAAACTTGTCAAGCAAGTGAAGGAAGGAGAGACAATGCTACTTTTTAGTGAAACACATTCTGCTTGCACCCACACAGAAGGATTGGACAATTATTACATTCTCAAGCCAAAGATAAGTATTGACTTTTCAATCCTATTTTTGTCTTCTGTCTGTTGAGTCTTGATTTATTTCACTCTTTGGCTTAGATATAGTTGGTTGTTAAATCAGCTATATTCTGAGTTAAGAAGTTCTTAACTTTTCAATTCATTGAGTATCCACACCCTGCATAGATAAAATTCAAAGTACTAAAATATTGTTGTTATCCAAGGTCAATTTGCCACCCCAAGAGGCTGTTCACTCTTCAACAGGACACTTTTTTCCCCATTCTCACCTGCTTGTACAGATGGAAGAAGAGGAAACAAATTCAGCAAGACATTTTTTTTTTACCATTTTTCTGCTTTAAAGCTTGAAACTGACACATGAAGAACTTAAACAAAAGTTAAGTATACATGCAATGCCAATTATGACATGTGATTTTGCAGTTTCTATAGTCTGCAAGTTAAATGCGAGCTTTATAAGAAGTAAAGTCTAACATGGCAACAGGGTTCAACTGGTTGTGAAATCAGTTCCTTTGTGTGTCATAATAGCGTTGCCTAAAACTAACCGTTCTGAGCTGGAAGGTCACAATAGTTTTGTAAATCAACTAGCTATAAATTAACAGTGCTAAAGAATGGTTGGTTGTTAAATCAGCTTTCTTGGCAAGTAACATTAAAATAATACCTAACCAATGTGTTGGTAATTTTACTGTAATTGATATACTGTAAGTACGCAAATGCCAAAATACTAATGTACTGTTGTCATTGCTAGAACAGAGCTCTGTAATCCATAGATACAAAACTTGTCAAGCAAGTGAAGGAAGGAGAGACAATGCTACTTTTTAGTGAAACACATTCTTCTTGCACCCACACAGAAGGATTGGACAATTATTACATTTTCAAGCCAAAGATAAGTATTGACTTTTCAATCCTATTTTTGTCTTCTGTCTGTTGAGTCTTGATTTATTTCACTCTTTGGCTTAGATATAGTTGGTTGTTAAATCAGCTATATTCTGAGTTAAGAAGTTCTTAACTTTTCAATTCATTGAGTATCCACACCCTGCATAGATAAAATTCAAAGTACTAAAATATTGTTGTTATCCAAGGTCAATTTGCCACCCCAAGAGGCTGTTCACTCTTCAACAGGAAACTTTTTTCCCCATTCTCACCTGCTTGTACAGATGGAAGAAGAGGAAACAAACTCACCAAGACATTTTTTTTTTACCATTCTTCTGCTTTGAAGCTTAAAACTGACACATGAAGAACTTAAACAAAAGTTAAGTATACATGCAATGCCAATTATGACATGTGATTTTGCAGTTTCTATAGTCTGCAAGTTAAATGCGAGCTTTATAAGAAGTAATGTCTAACATGGCAACAGGGTTCAACTGGTTGTGAAATCAGTTCCTTTGTGTGTCATAATAGCGTTGCCTAAAACTAACCGTTCTGAGCTGGAAGGTCACAATAGTTTTGTAAATCAACTAGCTATAAATTAACAGTGCTAAAGAATGGTTGGTTGTTAAATCAGCTTTCTTGGCAAGTAACATTAAAATAATACCTAACCAATGTGTTGGTAATTTTACTGTAATTGATATACTGTAAGTACGCAAATGCCAAAATACTAATGTACTGTTGTCATTGCTAGAACAGAGCTCTGTAATCCATAGATACGAAACTTGTCAAGCAAGTGAAGGAAGGAGAGACAATGCTACTTTTTAGTGAAACACATTCTGCTTGCACCCACACAGAAGGATTGGACAATTATTACATTCTCAAGCCAAAGATAAGTATTGACTTTTCAATCCTATTTTTGTCTTCTGTCTGTTGAGTCTTGATTTATTTCACTCTTTGGCTTAGATATAGTTGGTTGTTAAATCAGCTATATTCTGAGTTAAGAAGTTCTTAACTTTTCAATTCATTGAGTATCCACACCCTGCATAGATAAAATTCAAAGTACTAAAATATTGTTGTTATCCAAGGTCAATTTGCCACCCCAAGAGGCTGTTCACTCTTCAACAGGACACTTTTTTCCCCATTCTCACCTGCTTGTACAGATGGAAGAAGAGGAAACAAATTCAGCAAGACATTTTTTTTTACCATTTTTCTGCTTTAAAGCTTGAAACTGACACATGAAGAACTTAAACAAAAGTTAAGTATACATGCAATGCCAATTATGACATGTGATTTTGCAGTTTCTATAGTCTGCAAGTTAAATGCGAGCTTTATAAGAAGTAAAGTCTAACATGGCAACAGGGTTCAACTGGTTGTGAAATCAGTTCCTTTGTGTGTCATAATAGCGTTGCCTAAAACTAACCGTTCTGAGCTGGAAGGTCACAATAGTTTTGTAAATCAACTAGCTATAAATTAACAGTGCTAAAGAATGGTTGGTTGTTAAATCAGCTTTCTTGGCAAGTAACATTAAAATAATACCTAACCAATGTGTTGGTAATTTTACTGTAATTGATATACTGTAAGTACGCAAATGCCAAAATACTAATGTACTGTTGTCATTGCTAGAACAGAGCTCTGTAATCCATAGATACAAAACTTGTCAAGCAAGTGAAGGAAGGAGAGACAATGCTACTTTTTAGTGAAACACATTCTTCTTGCACCCACACAGAAGGATTGGACAATTATTACATTTTCAAGCCAAAGATAAGTATTGACTTTTCAATCCTATTTTTGTCTTCTGTCTGTTGAGTCTTGATTTATTTCACTCTTTGGCTTAGATATAGTTGGTTGTTAAATCAGCTATATTCTGAGTTAAGAAGTTCTTAACTTTTCAATTCATTGAGTATCCACACCCTGCATAGATAAAATTCAAAGTACTAAAATATTGTTGTTATCCAAGGTCAATTTGCCACCCCAAGAGGCTGTTCACTCTTCAACAGGAAACTTTTTTCCCCATTCTCACCTGCTTGTACAGATGGAAGAAGAGGAAACAAACTCAGCAAGACATTTTTTTTTTACCATTTTTCTGCTTTGAAGCTTGAAACTGACACATGAAGAACTTAAACAAAAGTTAAGTATACATGCAATGCCAATTATGACATGTGATTTTGCAGTTTCTATAGTCTGCAAGTTAAATGCGAGCCTTATAAGAAGTAATGTCTAACATGGCAACAGGGTTCAACTGGTTGTGAAATCAGTTCCTTTGTGTGTCATAATAGCGTTGCCTAAAACTAACCGTTCTGAGCTGGAAGGTCACAATAGTTTTGTAAATCAACTAGCTATAAATTAACAGTGCTAAAGAATGGTTGGTTGTTAAATCAGCTTTCTTGGCAAGTAACATTAAAATAATACCTAACCAATGTGTTGGTAATTTTACTGTAATTGATATACTGTAAGTACGCAAATGCCAAAATACTAATGTACTGTTGTCATTGCTAGAACAGAGCTCTGTAATCCATAGATACGAAACTTGTCAAGCAAGTGAAGGAAGGAGAGACAATGCTACTTTTTAGTGAAACACATTCTGCTTGCACCCACACAGAAGGATTGG
This sequence comes from Ricordea florida, assembly GCA_949710005.1. NCBI lineage: Eukaryota > Metazoa > Cnidaria > Anthozoa > Corallimorpharia > Ricordeidae > Ricordea > Ricordea florida. Next base: position 2,790,879 of record OX453281.1, on the reverse strand, counting down.
ACAATTATTACATTCTCAAGCCAAAGATAAGTATTGACTTTTCAATCCTATTTTTGTCTTCTGTCTGTTGAGTCTTGATTTATTTCACTCTTTGGCTTAGATATAGTTGGTTGTTAAATCAGCTATATTCTGAGTTAAGAAGTTCTTAACTTTTCAATTCATTGAGTATCCACACCCTGCATAGATAAAATTCAAAGTACTAAAATATTGTTGTTATCCAAGGTCAATTTGCCACCCCAAGAGGCTGTTCACTCTTCAACAGGACACTTTTTTCCCCATTCTCACCTGCTTGTACAGATGGAAGAAGAGGAAACAAATTCAGCAAGACATTTTTTTTTACCATTTTTCTGCTTTAAAGCTTGAAACTGACACATGAAGAACTTAAACAAAAGTTAAGTATACATGCAATGCCAATTATGACATGTGATTTTGCAGTTTCTATAGTCTGCAAGTTAAATGCGAGCTTTATAAGAAGTAAAGTCTAACATGGCAACAGGGTTCAACTGGTTGTGAAATCAGTTCCTTTGTGTGTCATAATAGCGTTGCCTAAAACTAACCGTTCTGAGCTGGAAGGTCACAATAGTTTTGTAAATCAACTAGCTATAAATTAACAGTGCTAAAGAATGGTTGGTTGTTAAATCAGCTTTCTTGGCAAGTAACATTAAAATAATACCTAACCAATGTGTTGGTAATTTTACTGTAATTGATATACTGTAAGTACGCAAATGCCAAAATACTAATGTACTGTTGTCATTGCTAGAACAGAGCTCTGTAATCCATAGATACGAAACTTGTCAAGCAAGTGAAGGAAGGAGAGACAATGCTACATTTTAGTGAAACACATTCTCCTTGCACCCACACAGAAGGATTGGACAATTATTACATTCTCAAGCCAAAGATAAGTATTGACTTTTCAATCCTATTTTTGTCTTCTGTCTGTTGAGTCTTGATTTATTTCACTCTTTGGCTTAGATATAGTTGGTTGTTAAATCAGCTATATTCTGAGTTAAGAAGTTCTTAACTTTTCAATTCATTGAGTATCCACACCCTGCATAGATAAAATTTAAAGTACTAAAATATTGTTGTTATCCAAGGTCAATTTGCCACCCCAAGAGGCTGTTCACTCTTCAACAGGAAACTTTTTTCCCCATTCTCACCTGGTTGTACAGATGGAAGAAGAGGAAACAAATTCAGCAAGACATTTTTTTTTACCATTTTTCTGCTTTAAAGCTTGAAACTGACACATGAAGAACTTAAACAAAAGTTAAGTATACATGCAATGCCAATTATGACATGTGATTTTGCAGTTTCTATAGTCTGCAAGTTAAATGCGAGCTTTATAAGAAGTAAAGTCTAACATGGCAACAGGGTTCAACTGGTTGTGAAATCAGTTCCTTTGTGTGTCATAATAGCGTTGCCTAAAACTAACCGTTCTGAGCTGGAAGGTCACAATAGTTTTGTAAATCAACTAGCTATAAGTTAACAGTGCTAAAGAATGGTTGGTTGTTAAATCAGCTTTCTTGGCAAGTAACATTAAAATAATACCTAACCAATGTGTTGGTAATTTTACTGTAATTGATATACTGTAAGTACGCAAATGCCAAAATACTAATGTACTGTTGTCATTGCTAGAACAGAGCTCTGTAATCCATAGATACGAAACTTGTCAAGCAAGTGAAGGAAGGAGAGACAATGCTACATTTTAGTGAAACACATTCTCCTTGCACCCACATAGAAGGATTGGACAATTATTACATTCTCAAGCCAAAGATAAGTATTGACTTTTCAATCCTATTTTTGTCTTCTGTCTGTTGAGTCTTGATTTATTTCACTCTTTGGCTTAGATATAGTTGGTTGTTAAATCAGCTATATTCTGAGTTAAGAAGTTCTTAACTTTTCAATTAATTGAGTATCCACACCCTGCATAGATAAAATTTAAAGTACTAAAATATTGTTGTTATCCAAGGTCAATTTGCCACCCCAAGAGGCTGTTCACTCTTCAACAGGAAACTTTTTTCCCCATTCTCACCTGGTTGTACAGATGGAAGAAGAGGAAACAAATTCAGCAAGACATTTTTTTTTACCATTTTTCTGCTTTAAAGCTTGAAACTGACACATGAAGAACTTAAACAAAAGTTAAGTATACATGCAATGCCAATTATGACATGTGATTTTGCAGTTTCTATAGTCTGCAAGTTAAATGCGAGCTTTATAAGAAGTAAAGTCTAACATGGCAACAGGGTTCAACTGGTTGTGAAATCAGTTCCTTTGTGTGTCATAATAGCGTTGCCTAAAACTAACCGTTCTGAGCTGGAAGGTCACAATAGTTTTGTAAATCAACTAGCTATAAATTAACAGTGCTAAAGAATGGTTGGTTGTTAAATCAGCTTTCTTGGCAAGTAACATTAAAATAATACCTAACCAATGTGTTGGTAATTTTACTGTAATTGATATACTGTAAGTACGCAAATGCCAAAATACTAATGTACTGTTGTCATTGCTAGAACAGAGCTCTGTAATCCATAGATACAAAACTTGTCAAGCAAGTGAAGGAAGGAGAGACAATGCTACTTTTTAGTGAAACACATTCTTCTTGCACCCACACAGAAGGATTGGACAATTATTACATTTTCAAGCCAAAGATAAGTATTGACTTTTCAATCCTATTTTTGTCTTCTGTCTGTTGAGTCTTGATTTATTTCACTCTTTGGCTTAGATATAGTTGGTTGTTAAATCAGCTATATTCTGAGTTAAGAAGTTCTTAACTTTTCAATTCATTGAGTATCCACACCCTGCATAGATAAAATTCAAAGTACTAAAATATTGTTGTTATTCAAGGTCAATTTGCCACCCCAAGAGGCTGTTCACTCTTCAACAGGACACTTTTTTCCCCATTCTCACCTGCTTGTACAGATGGAAGAAGAGGAAACAAACTCAGCAAGACATTTTTTTTTTACCATTTTTCTGCTTTGAAGCTTGAAACTGACACATGAAGAACTTAAACAAAAGTTAAGTATACATGCAATGCCAATTATGACATGTGATTTTGCAGTTTCTATAGTCTGCAAGTTAAATGCGAGCCTTATAAGAAGTAATGTCTAACATGGCAACAGGGTTCAACTGGTTGTGAAATCAGTTCCTTTGTGTGTCATAATAGCGTTGCCTAAAACTAACCGTTCTGAGCTGGAAGGTCACAATAGTTTTGTAAATCAACTAGCTATAAATTAACAGTGCTAAAGAATGGTTGGTTGTTAAATCAGCTTTCTTGGCAAGTAACATTAAAATAATACCTAACCAATGTGTTGGTAATTTTACTGTAATTGATATACTGTAAGTACGCAAATGCCAAAATACTAATGTACTGTTGTCATTGCTAGAACAGAGCTCTGTAATCCATAGATACGAAACTTGTCAAGCAAGTGAAGGAAGGAGAGACAATGCTACATTTTAGTGAAACACATTCTCCTTGCACCCACACAGAAGGATTGGACAATTATTACATTCTCAAGCCAAAGATAAGTATTGACTTTTCAATCCTATTTTTGTCTTCTGTCTGTTGAGTCTTGATTTATTTCACTCTTTGGCTTAGATATAGTTGGTTGTTAAATCAGCTATATTCTGAGTTAAGAAGTTCTTAACTTTTCAATTCATTGAGTATCCACACCCTGCATAGATAAAATTTAAAGTACTAAAATATTGTTGTTATCCAAGGTCAATTTGCCACCCCAAGAGGCTGTTCACTCTTCAACAGGAAACTTTTTTCCCCATTCTCACCTGGTTGTACAGATGGAAGAAGAGGAAACAAATTCAGCAAGACATTTTTTTTTACCATTTTTCTGCTTTAAAGCTTGAAACTGACACATTAAGAACTTAAACAAAAGTTAAGTATACATGCAATGCCAATTATGACATGTGATTTTGCAGTTTCTATAGTCTGCAAGTTAAATGCGAGCTTTATAAGAAGTAAAGTCTAACATGGCAACAGGGTTCAACTGGTTGTGAAATCAGTTCCTTTGTGTGTCATAATAGCGTTGCCTAAAACTAACCGTTCTGAGCTGGAAGGTCACAATAGTTTTGTAAATCAACTAGCTATAAATTAACAGTGCTAAAGAATGGTTGGTTGTTAAATCAGCTTTCTTGGCAAGTAACATTAAAATAATACCTAACCAATGTGTTGGTAATTTTACTGTAATTGATATACTGTAAGTACGCAAATGCCAAAATACTAATGTACTGTTGTCATTGCTAGAACAGAGCTCTGTAATCCATAGATACAAAACTTGTCAAGCAAGTGAAGGAAGGAGAGACAATGCTACTTTTTAGTGAAACACATTCTTCTTGCACCCACACAGAAGGATTGGACAATTATTACATTTTCAAGCCAAAGATAAGTATTGACTTTTCAATCCTATTTTTGTCTTCTGTCTGTTGAGTCTTGATTTATTTCACTCTTTGGCTTAGATATAGTTGGTTGTTAAATCAGCTATATTCTGAGTTAAGAAGTTCTTAACTTTTCAATTCATTGAGTATCCACACCCTGCATAGATAAAATTCAAAGTACTAAAATATTGTTGTTATTCAAGGTCAATTTGCCACCCCAAGAGGCTGTTCACTCTTCAACAGGACACTTTTTTCCCCATTCTCACCTGCTTGTACAGATGGAAGAAGAGGAAACAAACTCAGCAAGACATTTTTTTTTTACCATTTTTCTGCTTTGAAGCTTGAAACTGACACATGAAGAACTTAAACAAAAGTTAAGTATACATGCAATGCCAATTATGACATGTGATTTTGCAGTTTCTATAGTCTGCAAGTTAAATGCGAGCCTTATAAGAAGTAATGTCTAACATGGCAACAGGGTTCAACTGGTTGTGAAATCAGTTCCTTTGTGTGTCATAATAGCGTTGCCTAAAACTAACCGTTCTGAGCTGGAAGGTCACAATAGTTTTGTAAATCAACTAGCTATAAATTAACAGTGCTAAAGAATGGTTGGTTGTTAAATCAGCTTTCTTGGCAAGTAACATTAAAATAATACCTAACCAATGTGTTGGTAATTTTACTGTAATTGATATACTGTAAGTACGCAAATGCCAAAATACTAATGTACTGTTGTCATTGCTAGAACAGAGCTCTGTAATCCATAGATACGAAACTTGTCAAGCAAGTGAAGGAAGGAGAGACAATGCTACATTTTAGTGAAACACATTCTCCTTGCACCCACACAGAAGGATTGGACAATTATTACATTCTCAAGCCAAAGATAAGTATTGACTTTTCAATCCTATTTTTGTCTTCTGTCTGTTGAGTCTTGATTTATTTCACTCTTTGGCTTAGATATAGTTGGTTGTTAAATCAGCTATATTCTGAGTTAAGAAGTTCTTAACTTTTCAATTCATTGAGTATCCACACCCTGCATAGATAAAATTCAAAGTACTAAAATATTGTTGTTATCCAAGGTCAATTTGCCACCCCAAGAGGCTGTTCACTCTTCAACAGGACACTTTTTTCCCCATTCTCACCTGCTTGTACAGATGGAAGAAGAGGAAACAAATTCAGCAAGACATTTTTTTTTACCATTTTTCTGCTTTAAAGCTTGAAACTGACACATGAAGAACTTAAACAAAAGTTAAGTATACATGCAATGCCAATTATGACATGTGATTTTGCAGTTTCTATAGTCTGCAAGTTAAATGCGAGCTTTATAAGAAGTAAAGTCTAACATGGCAACAGGGTTCAACTGGTTGTGAAATCAGTTCCTTTGTGTGTCATAATAGCGTTGCCTAAAACTAACCGTTCTGAGCTGGAAGGTCACAATAGTTTTGTAAATCAACTAGCTATAAATTAACAGTGCTAAAGAATGGTTGGTTGTTAAATCAGCTTTCTTGGCAAGTAACATTAAAATAATACCTAACCAATGTGTTGGTAATTTTACTGTAATTGATATACTGTAAGTACGCAAATGCCAAAATACTAATGTACTGTTGTCATTGCTAGAACAGAGCTCTGTAATCCATAGATACGAAACTTGTCAAGCAAGTGAAGGAAGGAGAGACAATGCTACATTTTAGTGAAACACATTCTCCTTGCACCCACACAGAAGGATTGGACAATTATTACATTCTCAAGCCAAAGATAAGTATTGACTTTTCAATCCTATTTTTGTCTTCTGTCTGTTGAGTCTTGATTTATTTCACTCTTTGGCTTAGATATAGTTGGTTGTTAAATCAGCTATATTCTGAGTTAAGAAGTTCTTAACTTTTCAATTCATTGAGTATCCACACCCTGCATAGATAAAATTTAAAGTACTAAAATATTGTTGTTATCCAAGGTCAATTTGCCACCCCAAGAGGCTGTTCACTCTTCAACAGGAAACTTTTTTCCCCATTCTCACCTGGTTGTACAGATGGAAGAAGAGGAAACAAATTCAGCAAGACATTTTTTTTTACCATTTTTCTGCTTTAAAGCTTGAAACTGACACATGAAGAACTTAAACAAAAGTTAAGTATGCATGCAATGCCAATTATGACATGTGATTTTGCAGTTTCTATAGTCTGCAAGTTAAATGCGAGCTTTATAAGAAGTAAAGTCTAACATGGCAACAGGGTTCAACTGGTTGTGAAATCAGTTCCTTTGTGTGTCATAATAGCGTTGCCTAAAACTAACCGTTCTGAGCTGGAAGGTCACAATAGTTTTGTAAATCAACTAGCTATAAATTAACAGTGCTAAAGAATGGTTGGTTGTTAAATCAGCTTTCTTGGCAAGTAACATTAAAATAATACCTAACCAATGTGTTGGTAATTTTACTGTAATTGATATACTGTAAGTACGCAAATGCCAAAATACTAATGTACTGTTGTCATTGCTAGAACAGAGCTCTGTAATCCATAGATACGAAACTTGTCAAGCAAGTGAAGGAAGGAGAGACAATGCTACATTTTAGTGAAACACATTCTCCTTGCACCCACATAGAAGGATTGGACAATTATTACATTCTCAAGCCAAAGATAAGTATTGACTTTTCAATCCTATTTTTGTCTTCTGTCTGTTGAGTCTTGATTTATTTCACTCTTTGGCTTAGATATAGTTGGTTGTTAAATCAGCTATATTCTGAGTTAAGAAGTTCTTAACTTTTCAATTCATTGAGTATCCACACCCTGCATAGATAAAATTTAAAGTACTAAAATATTGTTGTTATCCAAGGTCAATTTGCCACCCCAAGAGGCTGTTCACTCTTCAACAGGAAACTTTTTTCCCCATTCTCACCTGGTTGTACAGATGGAAGAAGAGGAAACAAATTCAGCAAGACATTTTTTTTTACCATTTTTCTGCTTTAAAGCTTGAAACTGACACATGAAGAACTTAAACAAAAGTTAAGTATACATGCAATGCCAATTATGACATGTGATTTTGCAGTTTCTATAGTCTGCAAGTTAAATGCGAGCTTTATAAGAAGTAAAGTCTAACATGGCAACAGGGTTCAACTGGTTGTGAAATCAGTTCCTTTGTGTGTCATAATAGCGTTGCCTAAAACTAACCGTTCTGAGCTGGAAGGTCACAATAGTTTTGTAAATCAACTAGCTATAAATTAACAGTGCTAAAGAATGGTTGGTTGTTAAATCAGCTTTCTTGGCAAGTAACATTAAAATAATACCTAACCAATGTGTTGGTAATTTTACTGTAATTGATATACTGTAAGTACGCAAATGCCAAAATACTAATGTACTGTTGTCATTGCTAGAACAGAGCTCTGTAATCCATAGATACAAAACTTGTCAAGCAAGTGAAGGAAGGAGAGACAATGCTACTTTTTAGTGAAACACATTCTTCTTGCACCCACACAGAAGGATTGGACAATTATTACATTTTCAAGCCAAAGATAAGTATTGACTTTTCAATCCTATTTTTGTCTTCTGTCTGTTGAGTCTTGATTTATTTCACTCTTTGGCTTAGATATAGTTGGTTGTTAAATCAGCTATATTCTGAGTTAAGAAGTTCTTAACTTTTCAATTCATTGAGTATCCACACCCTGCATAGATAAAATTCAAAGTACTAAAATATTGTTGTTATTCAAGGTCAATTTGCCACCCCAAGAGGCTGTTCACTCTTCAACAGGACACTTTTTTCCCCATTCTCACCTGCTTGTACAGATGGAAGAAGAGGAAACAAACTCAGCAAGACATTTTTTTTTTACCATTTTTCTGCTTTGAAGCTTGAAACTGACACATGAAGAACTTAAACAAAAGTTAAGTATACATGCAATGCCAATTATGACATGTGATTTTGCAGTTTCTATAGTCTGCAAGTTAAATGCGAGCCTTATAAGAAGTAATGTCTAACATGGCAACAGGGTTCAACTGGTTGTGAAATCAGTTCCTTTGTGTGTCATAATAGCGTTGCCTAAAACTAACCGTTCTGAGCTGGAAGGTCACAATAGTTTTGTAAATCAACTAGCTATAAATTAACAGTGCTAAAGAATGGTTGGTTGTTAAATCAGCTTTCTTGGCAAGTAACATTAAAATAATACCTAACCAATGTGTTGGTAATTTTACTGTAATTGATATACTGTAAGTACGCAAATGCCAAAATACTAATGTACTGTTGTCATTGCTAGAACAGAGCTCTGTAATCCATAGATACGAAACTTGTCAAGCAAGTGAAGGAAGGAGAGACAATGCTACATTTTAGTGAAACACATTCTCCTTGCACCCACACAGAAGGATTGGACAATTATTACATTCTCAAGCCAAAGATAAGTATTGACTTTTCAATCCTATTTTTGTCTTCTGTCTGTTGAGTCTTGATTTATTTCACTCTTTGGCTTAGATATAGTTGGTTGTTAAATCAGCTATATTCTGAGTTAAGAAGTTCTTAACTTTTCAATTCATTGAGTATCCACACCCTGCATAGATAAAATTTAAAGTACTAAAATATTGTTGTTATCCAAGGTCAATTTGCCACCCCAAGAGGCTGTTCACTCTTCAACAGGAAACTTTTTTCCCCATTCTCACCTGCTTGTACAGATGGAAGAAGAGGAAACAAATTCAGCAAGACATTTTTTTTTACCATTTTTCTGCTTTAAAGCTTGAAACTGACACATTAAGAACTTAAACAAAAGTTAAGTATACATGCAATGCCAATTATGACATGTGATTTTGCAGTTTCTATAGTCTGCAAGTTAAATGCGAGCTTTATAAGAAGTAAAGTCTAACATGGCAACAGGGTTCAACTGGTTGTGAAATCAGTTCCTTTGTGTGTCATAATAGCGTTGCCTAAAACTAACCGTTCTGAGCTGGAAGGTCACAATAGTTTTGTAAATCAACTAGCTATAAATTAACAGTGCTAAAGAATGGTTGGTTGTTAAATCAGCTTTCTTGGCAAGTAACATTAAAATAATACCTAACCAATGTGTTGGTAATTTTACTGTAATTGATATACTGTAAGTACGCAAATGCCAAAATACTAATGTACTGTTGTCATTGCTAGAACAGAGCTCTGTAATCCATAGATACAAAACTTGTCAAGCAAGTGAAGGAAGGAGAGACAATGCTACTTTTTAGTGAAACACATTCTTCTTGCACCCACACAGAAGGATTGGACAATTATTACATTTTCAAGCCAAAGATAAGTATTGACTTTTCAATCCTATTTTTGTCTTCTGTCTGTTGAGTCTTGATTTATTTCACTCTTTGGCTTAGATATAGTTGGTTGTTAAATCAGCTATATTCTGAGTTAAGAAGTTCTTAACTTTTCAATTCATTGAGTATCCACACCCTGCATAGATAAAATTCAAAGTACTAAAATATTGTTGTTATCCAAGGTCAATTTGCCACCCCAAGAGGCTGTTCACTCTTCAACAGGAAACTTTTTTCCCCATTCTCACCTGCTTGTACAGATGGAAGAAGAGGAAACAAACTCAGCAAGACATTTTTTTTTTACCATTTTTCTGCTTTGAAGCTTGAAACTGACACATGAAGAACTTAAACAAAAGTTAAGTATACATGCAATGCCAATTATGACATGTGATTTTGCAGTTTCTATAGTCTGCAAGTTAAATGCGAGCCTTATAAGAAGTAATGTCTAACATGGCAACAGGGTTCAACTGGTTGTGAAATCAGTTCCTTTGTGTGTCATAATAGCGTTGCCTAAAACTAACCGTTCTGAGCTGGAAGGTCACAATAGTTTTGTAAATCAACTAGCTATAAATTAACAGTGCTAAAGAATGGTTGGTTGTTAAATCAGCTTTCTTGGCAAGTAACATTAAAATAATACCTAACCAATGTGTTGGTAATTTTACTGTAATTGATATACTGTAAGTACGCAAATGCCAAAATACTAATGTACTGTTGTCATTGCTAGAACAGAGCTCTGTAATCCATAGATACGAAACTTGTCAAGCAAGTGAAGGAAAGAGAGACAATGCTACTTTTTAGTGAAACACATTCTGCTTGCACCCACACAGAAGGATTGGACAATTATTACATTCTCAAGCCAAAGATAAGTATTGACTTTTCAATCCTATTTTTGTCTTCTGTCTGTTGAGTCTTGATTTATTTCACTCTTTGGCTTAGATATAGTTGGTTGTTAAATCAGCTATATTCTGAGTTAAGAAGTTCTTAACTTTTCAATTCATTGAGTATCCACACCCTGCATCGATAAAATTCAAAGTACTAAAATATTGTTGTTATCCAAGGTCAATTTGCCACCCCAAGAGGCTGTTCACTCTTCAACAGGAAACTTTTTTCCCCATTCTCACCTGGTTGTACAGATGGAAGAAGAGGAAACAAATTCAGCAAGACATTTTTTTTTACCATTTTTCTGCTTTAAAGCTTGAAACTGACACATGAAGAACTTAAACAAAAGTTAAGTATACATGCAATGCCAATTATGACATGTGATTTTGCAGTTTCTATAGTCTGCAAGTTAAATGCGAGCTTTATAAGAAGTAAAGTCTAACATGGCAACAGGGTTCAACTGGTTGTGAAATCAGTTCCTTTGTGTGTCATAATAGCGTTGCCTAAAACTAACCGTTCTGAGCTGGAAGGTCACAATAGTTTTGTAAATCAACTAGCTATAAATTAACAGTGCTAAAGAATGGTTGGTTGTTAAATCAGCTTTCTTGGCAAGTAACATTAAAATAATACCTAACCAATGTGTTGGTAATTTTACTGTAATTGATATACTGTAAGTACGCAAATGCCAAAATACTAATGTACTGTTGTCATTGCTAGAACAGAGTTCTGTAATCCATAGATACAAAACTTGTCAAGCAAGTGAAGGAAGGAGAGACAATGCTACTTTTTAGTGAAACACATTCTTCTTGCACCCACACAGAAGGATTGGACAATTATTACATTTTCAAGCCAAAGATAAGTATTGACTTTTCAATCCTATTTTTGTCTTCTGTCTGTTGAGTCTTGATTTATTTCACTCTTTGGCTTAGATATAGTTGGTTGTTAAATCAGCTATATTCTGAGTTAAGAAGTTCTTAACTTTTCAATTCATTGAGTATCCACACCCTGCATAGATAAAATTCAAAGTACTAAAATATTGTTGTTATCCAAGGTCAATTTGCCACCCGAAGAGGCTGTTCACTCTTCAACAGGACACTTTTTTCCCCATTCTCACCTGCTTGTACAGATGGAAGAAGAGGAAACAAATTCAGCAAGACTTTTTTTTTTACCATTTTTCTGCTTTGAAGCTTAAAACTGACACATGAAGAACTTAAACAAAAGTTAAGTATACATGCAATGCCAATTATGACATATGATTTTGCAGTTTCTATAGTCTGCAAGTTAAATGCGAGCCTTATAAGAAGTAATGTCTAACATGGCAACAGGGTTCAACTGGTTGTGAAATCAGTTCCTTTGTGTGTCATAATAGCGTTGCCTAAAACTAACCGTTCTGAGCTGGAAGGTCACAATAGTTTTGTAAATCAACTAGCTATAAATTAACAGTGCTAAAGAATGGTTGGTTGTTAAATCAGCTTTCTTGGCAAGTAACATCTAAATAATACCTAACCAATGTGTTGGTAATTTTATTGTAATTGATATAAGTACTCAAATGTGAAAATACTAATATACTGTTGTCATTGCTAGAACAGAGCTCTGTAATCCATAGATAGGAAACCGGTCAACCAAGTGAAAGAAGAAAAGATACCACATTTTAGTGACAGCATTTTGCTTGCCCCTAAAATTTACAGTATACAACAAAGAGTGGGACGTGTACGTGAAATCTTCAAGCCAAAGATAAGTATTACCTTTCAGTCGTATTTTTTCTTAGTCTATTGAGGTTACATTTATATCTCCACTGTGATGAAATATGGTTGGTTCTTTAACCAGCCCTGAGTGAAGATGATAAGCTTTTAATTTTACTGACTTTCCACATCTTTGCATAGTAAAACATTCAAAGTACTAATATATTGTTGCTATCAAAGGTCATTTTCCAATCCAAGAAGCTGTTTGCTCTTCAGAAGGACACATTTTCCCCCATTCACACCTGCTTACAGATGGAGCAAAGGGAATCAAATTCAGCAAGACAATTTTTACCATACTGCAGCTTTGAAGTTTGACTTTTGCACATGAAGAAGTCCAACAGATAGATGTAAGTATAGTAGTATTAGTCATGTTGTGTTTCCAATTTGATTTTGTAGTTTTACAGTGCACAAAATAAAAGCCAACTGCTCAGTCATTTCATTCTAACATGGCAGCAGGGTTCAACTGGTTGTGAAATCAGTATCTCTGTTGCAATTAACTCATTTATATTCCTAAACTAATCAAACTGCAAGTCAAAATGTAGGCGTTTTGGTTAAGCAAATAGCTATAAATTAACAGTGCTAAAGAATGGTTGGTTGTTAAATCAGCTTTCTTGGCAAGTAACAACAAAATAATACCTAACCAATGTGTTGGTAATTTTATTGTAATTGATACACTGTAAGTACTCAACTGCAAAAATACTAATGTACTGTTGTCATTGCTAGAACAGAGCTCTGCAATCCATAGATATGAAACTTGTCAAGCAAGTGAAGGAAGGAGAGACAATGCTACTATTTAGTGAAACACATTCTGCTTGCACCCACACAGAAGGATTGGACAATTATTACATTCTCAAGCCAAAGATAAGTATTGACTTTTCAATCCTATTTTTGTCTTCTGTCTGTTGAGTCTTGATTTATTTCACTCTTTGGCTTAGATATAGTTGGTTGTTAAATCAGCTATATTCTGAGTTAAGAAGTTCTTAACTTTTCAATTCATTGAGTATCCACACCCTGCATAGATGAAATTCAAAGTACTAAGATATTGTTCTTATCCAAGGTCAATTTGCCACCCCAAGAGGCTGTTCACTCTTCAACAGGACACTTTTTTCCCCATTCTCACCTGCTTGTACAGATGGAAGAAGAGGAAACAAATTCAGCAAGACATTTTTTTACCATTCTTCTGCTTTGAAGCTTGAAACTGACACATGAAGAACTTAAACAAAAGTTAAGTATACATGCAATGCCAATTATGACATGTGATTTTGCAGTTTCTACAGTCTGCAAGTTAAATGCGAGCTTTATAAGAAGTAAAGTCTAACATGGCTGCAGGGTTCAACTGGTTGTGAAATCAGTTCCTTTGTGTGTCATAATAGCGTTGCCTAAAACTAACCGTTCTGAGCTGGAAGGTCACAATAGTTTTGTAAATCAACTAGCTATAAGTTAACAGTGCTAAAGAATAGTTGGTTGTTAAATCAGCTTTCTTGGCAAGTGACATCTCATCTCAGTAAGAAAGAACAACTTTTGCAAAGTACTTAACTGGCAAAGCAATTAACAATCAATTTATTTGCTATTGTCTTGTTTAGTTAATTCTATTATGCAGCCACCCAACGCCAGGCCGTTAATATTGTCTGACAAGAAGACCTTGATCTACCAGAAGGAACAGCAACCACACAGTGCATCAATTAGCCATGAACCATGTAGTCAAGCTATCATTGCACGAAGTTGCAGTCATACGACAGTCATTAATGTACCTGAGAGCATCTGTGCGTTCCATTCAGCCAGTCAGAACAAGTGCACCTGCCGTCAAGCTATTGGATGTCTACAAGTCAAGTATATCAATGACATTAGTTTCTTATGTGCAGGATCTGGCTTATGTTAATTGTTTAAGAACGTTGCTGGACAGACAGTAGCCATACAAAAAGTTTTAATGGACTTTAATTTAGTTTTAATTATTATTTAAAAGTAGTCAATTCAATTGTAACTTAATCAACATATTTATTTTACTACTCAATTACATGATGTTACTGCTTAGCTTTCAATTAACTTAAGTTAATGGTAGTGAATAATTTCTTGTCCCTCTAAGTCTATCAGAGGTTTGTTGTCAGGCTTTTAGTGTGAGTGTGGTGTGATGGGGTGTTGTCAGGGCTTTGGAAAGATGTTGGCTGGTTGTTGGTGGATTGCAGGTGGATTTTTGGTTGGTTGTAGTGTTAATTGGCAGGACAACTTGTCTGACAGCCGATCATCAAACCATACTGACAGCCTTCTGGGACTGATTATTCACAGTTTAATATATCTTGCGTGATTTTAGTCAGAGTACTTTATAATCTGTAAGGCACATGATACAAGCTGACACGGAAGTACAAAGTACTCAAATATTTCAATTTCACGAAATTTGAAGTAGGACAGCATTTTGTACTGAACTATTGTAAGGCTGTAGAGGAGTAGTTGGATTTATTAAAAACAAGAGGTAAAGCTTTAAAAGACAATCAGAACAACCTTAATTCATTAAATTATAATGAACGTAACATTGTCTAAAAACACTGTAAGCATTGATAAATAAATTAACAACTTAGAACTCGTATAAAAACAATTCAGGATTATTCAACATAGCTATATAAAATGTTGCTTAAAGTATACTGTGTAATCATCCTTTACTGCTATACAGCCTTTCATTTAGTGATTAGAAAACAGTCCTAAGAAAGTACGCGCGCTGATTGGTTAGAAATCGTGTTTCTATAACTCGATAGAAACACAGAACTAGCACGAGCTGTTGACGTAATGATGACGCGAGCAAAGAGAATTTACATTTTGATAATCACAGCTAACAAGGTTCTTTTCTTTTTTTCGTCGCGGTGTTTTCTAAAAGAAATAGAAAACATGTTCTTCGTGTTTCTATTGAGTTATAGAAACACTCGTGAAAGTTTGGGAGAACTCGAAAAAGCTGTGGAAACACTCGCCTGCGGCTCGTGTTCCCACAGCATTTCTCATTCTCCCAAACTTTCACTCGTGTTTCTATAACTCGATAGAAACACGGTACATGTTTTCTATTTCTTAATTATCAGAGTTGCATTTGAGGTAGTTAAAAATTGGTGCTTACAGCAATTTGTGGTCAGTTTGAATCAGAATTTCTTAATCGTGCAAATTACACAATGTACATTTTAAATAGTAAGTCTATTCTTAGGTGCCATGTTTTTGTCAATTTGGTTTTGGATTTATTTAAAACTATTGAAACATTAATTTGCAAATGTTCCTACTTTTAATATGTTATTATTTTGGGTATCCATTGATGAATTCTGCAAACCATTGCTCAAAAGAGTGTATGCAGGTCTTAGGGGTCAAAGGATGAAGAGAGGTCTAAACTGATCAATCAAGTCAATAAACTTTTATTGTTGTTTAGGGACAGTGGATCTGTGTGGAGAAATTGTTATACTGCTTTGGGAAATGCAGAATATACCATTAAACCAGAATGAATGTCTTTCTTCATTTTCTCATTTACGTAGTTCACAAACACTTACTGCTGGGGTCAGTCCAACAAAACTTTTACAAGTGTACCTATTGAAATTAGAAATGGAAAACAATAGCTACACTTATAAATTGCACCTGTTAAGTAAAGTATTATTGAATTGAACCCAGCAGGTTGGTCTATAATACCATTAATGGGCAAGAACAGGGGGCAGAGGGTAGAATGAGTTCATAGCCAACATACTTGTGGCTTTATATCAACAAACGGCTATCCCAATTTCCTGTTTGGAGTTTCCATTTGGGGATTTGTGTTGAAAAGTACATACATAACAGAAAAAGTGCCCTTGATTGTGTTAATTGGATGTAAAATAATGTTACTTGTTAACAGCTTGGAACTGTCAAGAAGATGAGACATGGCAAGTGGAAACTAATTTCCTTTTCGAACTTCACAACAGGCAAAAAAGTTGGGAAAACAGTAATTTTAGACATTTCCACAGGGAGCAAACTTCTGTTCCATTTAGTGAACATCACTTAAACTTGCAAAGAATGCTATCTATGGTAATAGAAGCAGTTGTAAACCTGAACAGAGTTAAGAGAATTTTAAAGTTGATATCAACCCAAGTCAAGAGTGAGGGTTTGTAAATAGTTTGAAATTCATTCAAACTCTTCAGTTCAAGCCAGCTAATGTTAACAAAAAGTACCCATTTTCTAATTTCTCAAAAATTAAATCTATATTGCATGTATTACAGATGACTTGTGGTTTAATTTTTTCATTGGGTTAAATTTTATTTTCCTTTGGTTTTTGGTATGGTATAATGTAAGATAATGAGTTTGAAACAAAGGAATATAAAATTTAAACCAAGGATAATGCTTACGAATTTTGTTTAAATTTTTTTTTCACTATTTGACAAAGATCCATTGAATTTCATAGATATTTGCATTTAATTTGGAATAAAACCTCAATTTTCTGTTGCCAGTATCAAATGTTAGCATCTAATATTATGTTATGAACTCTTTGGCCATCGGTTTGAGATATATTCTGAGCTTCTATCTGGTTTTACCCGATATGTTTTTTAGTCACTGAATTTGTGGTAGGTACAGTTCACCTCAGAGATAAAAAGCCGTAAATCTGCCCATGCCATTTAAATTAATATTATTTACAAGTAAATAGCCTATTGTTATATGCATCGCTCTACAAAGTGTTCTAAACTTTACTGAAGAAATTACAATTCTACACTTGCAGTTTATAACCTGATCCAATTTTGGCTCCATTCAACTCACAATATGCACACATGCATACTGTAGCTCTATAGTTTAGGAAAAATTCACGTGCAAAACGTTTTTTGTTTGTTAAGAAGCAAAACAATACAACTTCAGCATACCTAATAAATTATACGTCTTTACCACTTGTCAATTTCCCAGCTGGCCTGTCGTCTATATATACTTCATAGTGTAAAAATCTACATCCCGTTCTGCAGTTTTGAGTTTTCCGCTTCAATAATCCGCGCCTAATTTCTCTGACCGCTGGTTATGTATATAGCAACGTGGACTCTGGTGTAATCCAGGCCAACACCGTATGCAAACGACCGCGCGAAAACCGGTTTTGTCCTCGTGTACCGGTACACGAGGGAATAACATTGTTTTTTTCTTTGTTTAGGAGTAATTGTTTAGTTCTAATGTCTTCTTTGGTCTTTTGTATCGGCTCTTGTGTACCGGTACACGAGTACAGAACCCAAAAAGTAGGAAGCAAAACTGTTGGAATACAATTACAAGAGCCAAACAGTAAAAAGGGACTAAAATGTAATAAACTGCCGCAGGCAAAAGGGCATGGTCGGCATGCGATTCTGAGTATTTTGGTTTAATTAGCATTTTGTTGTCCGTGCGTCATCTTAACGCACGTGCGACCAAATTTTCGCACGAGCGTTTACACTATTTCAATCTGGGTGTCTGTGAATAAAATACCAAAAGTATTGAGACCCTATGTAGGGGCAGGTTTAAGCGGAGAGAAAATTACCTCATGAAAAATTCATCGCAAAGGTGAGGTTCCTGTAATAATCTTTTGTCATTTTTGTTGTATTTGTCCGTTTCGCACGACCTTGTTATCGGTAAACGTGAAGGTGAAGGTTTTTATTTTTTTGAATTTTATTTCATTCTGTGGGCTCTGAAAATTAAGGACAAATCCTTTATTGATCTAAATTGATCTAAATTGATCTAAACATTAGATCTAAACAAGAATTTAACATTAGAGAGCTTTTGCCCGCGATTAGCGAGGGCTATTCGAGGCGGGCAAAAGAGCAAAAAACAATTTAAAAGTCAATTAATACTGTCTACAGAACAAACCTAGAAGCAATCTAGTTTGTCGTGTGGTTTATAGGCAGAATGATATGGGGAGGCGGACTATAGTCAATATTGGGAGTAACATACAATGTTATGATTTTGAGAATTGTACTCGTATATCAGAAATTCTGATGTAATCGTCTTCATTCTTAAGGATTTCAAAAAGTTTATTCTTTAGTTTGCTTTTAAACTGACTTTTATTTAAGACTTTGATGGTGAGTGGAATGCTATTCCAAATCAGGGCACCTGAGATAGAAAAGGCTTTTTTCATATTTTCAGTTCTAGCTTTCTCAACATAATAATTCTCGTTAGAAACAGATCTAGTCCGGTAACTATGAACAAAAGACAATTTCTTGAACATATTCTTAATTTTACTAGGAGCAAGATTATTATGAATGTCGTACATTAAAAGACTCATTTGCTCAAACAGCAAGAATGATATCGGCAACTGTTTTGTTTCTAAGAATAATGGGACTGCATGAGCTCTTGGATTACTGAAGAACATTAGCCTAAGGGCTCTCTTTTGGAGAATGAGTAGCTTATGAAGGTGTGTTTCAGCAGCTTGACCCCAAGCGCAGATGCCATAGTTCAGATAAGGTAAAATTAATGAACGATATAACGTGAGAAGTACATGACGCGTGGAACGAAATGTCTGAGCTTGGCAATAATCCCAATTGTTTTACTAACTTTTTGACAAATGTAATCTATGTGATATTTCCATGAGAGGTTCGCATCAATGAGTATACCAAGATATTTAATATAATTTTTCATTTCTAACGGTTGGCTAGTGTTTGAGATGTTATCAGTTATTCTAATATTGGGATTAAAGGAGAGAGTCTTTTGGCGTGGACGAAAGATGATATAGTTAGATTTTTCGGCATTCAAGGTTAGTTTATTAACAGCTAACCACGTACACACTTTGGAAAGCTCTTCATTAAATTCAGTTTCAAGTCGTTTAAGATCACCGTTAGCATAAGTCACACTAGTATCATCGGCAAACAAGTAGAAATTAATCTTATCGGAGGATTTATATAAGTCATTGATATACAAGAGAAAAAGCAAGGGTCCCAGCACGGAACCTTGAGGAACTCCGCAGAGGGTTTGATTAGCATCAGATATATAACCATTAACAGTGGTATACTGTCTGCGACCAATTAGATA
Organism: Ricordea florida; assembly: GCA_949710005.1. Classification (NCBI taxonomy): domain Eukaryota; kingdom Metazoa; phylum Cnidaria; class Anthozoa; order Corallimorpharia; family Ricordeidae; genus Ricordea; species Ricordea florida. Next base: position 2,771,666 of record OX453281.1, on the reverse strand, counting down.
TGACTTGAACCAATCATTTACCACTCCTCTGAAACCATAACTTTCGAGTTTAGAGAGAAGAATATCATAGTTAACCGTGTCGAAAGCCTTTTTTAAATCTATAAATAAACAGCAAGTAAATTGCCCTTTATCAAAATTAGTAAGAATATCGTTTATGATTTCTAGAGTAGCGTGGTGTGTACTATGCTTACCGCGGAATCCGTATTGAGATGAATACAAAATACTTTGTTTGTCAACAAACTTCATGAGTCTTCTATAAACCAATTTTTCAAAGATTCTATTGTAAATTGATAGCAAGGAAATTGGTCGGTAGTTTCCTGGCTTAGATTCATCTCCTGATTTGAAAATCGGAACGACTTTAGCGACTTTAAGTTTAGCTGGGAAAGAGCCTGTGGATACTGAGACATTGAAGATTTGAGCTAAGGGTTGAGAAATAATATGACGAGACAATTTCAATATACTGACTGGACATGAATAGAGTCCGTAGGCTTTATTGTTTGGCAGCATTTTAATTTCAGTTTCAACTTCTGCAGGGACGAAAGGGTCAAAATAGAAAGAACTTACTATGGGCGGGTCTAAAAAAATACTAAAGTCATGATCTGGTGGCGGAGAAGGTATACAAGATGCTAATTTATGTCCAACAGTTGCAAAAAACGTGTTAAGAGAATTACTTATTTCCTTTGGGTTATATATCGATTTCGAGTTGGCGTTAACAAGACGGTGAATTGGTTTTTGACCACGTGCACGTTTTGCCTTTCTTGAGATAATGTCGTTTATACCTCTCCACGTTTGCCTAGAGTTGGCAATGTTTTCTACAAAGTAACGTTCATAATAATTTTTCTTGCTTAGACGCGTTAAACTCACTATTTTGTTTCGGTATAATTTATAGTGTTCCCAATCTGCGTTAAGAAATAATTTATTTTTTATTCGTATTGGTTATTGGTTATAACCAAGGTTATTGTTAGACGGAAAATGCTTATTGGTACCTGGATATTTGTAAACGTGAAGGTAACAAGTTCTTTTGTATTTTGGCGGATTGCGACGCACTCGAAATCTCTAACTGAAACAAATAACTCGTCACCAATAACCAGTTATCTTAGCCAAAGAAGCTTAGTCAATAAAGGGCTTATTATGTGCTGAAACTGTAAGGCTATTCATTGTCGGTACATAACGTACGGAAGATCGCGAGCGGGTATTGCTCATGCGGCTTCGTCCTCCAATGGTATCTTGCCTGCTCTCTCAGTTGCTCTGTCAAACATAGATCTTCTTAAAATCTTTTTTCATCCGTCCATCATAGCAATTTTAATTTTAGAGGGGACACATTTCTGGTTCTATATTGGTTAGATTACATATACCAAAAACACGACAAGATATTCATTTGTTTTACTTGTTTATCCGGCTTCCTAACGCGAGTACCGAGCCCTCTACAGCGGAGCTATTTATAGTGCTACCAGGAGCCCAGGTAATGGTCTCCTGGTGCTACTTAAATTGTTTTTAGTAAAACAGGTCTAATCCCTCCGGAATATATTTTTATGTGAATGAATTTCAGTCAGGTCAGCTGAAACTTCGCAAAACAAAATTAGATCCCGAAAAATTTTAAAAAGTGACTCTATGAAGACATTTTCATACATTAGTCCAATGCATTACAATCAGAGAGTTGTAACTATTTAGACTTCGCCGTATAAAATGAAAAGCTGTCCGTAGCAGGGAGAGCACTGTTGGCACCCTCAGTCCAGTTTAGGGACGGACCATTAGAAAAGTGATGGGGGGGGGGTGGGAAAAAAAAAATTCATGCAAGGGAAAATGCCAAGAAAAAAAATTCATGCAAAGAAGGTAAAAAAAAATTCATGCAGAAGGAAGGTTCAATTGTGACCTTTTCAATCGTAGTAAAAAAGATTCGTGTAGAGGGGTTCACCTGAAAAAAAATTCGTGCTAGCTGAAAATTCCCCACCCCCCCCCCCCATCACTTTTCTAATGGTCCGTCCCTTAGGCCTTCTCATGTGGGTTTGGTTGGTTGTTGGTTCTCTCCTTGCTCCAAGGATTTTTCTCCGGGTTCTCTGGTTTTCCTCTCGTCATTAAAGCAAGCACTTCCTCAGTGTAAAGTTCTCACCTAGTATATGCACCTGTGTACGTTAGCCATTTCTCACTTAAGATACGGACCATTAGAAAAGTGATGGGGGGGGGGGGTGGGGAAAAAAAACAAAAAAAATCCATGCAAAGAAGAAGGTAAAAAAAAAATTCATGCAGAAGGAAGGTCCAATTGTGACTTTTTCACACGTAGTAAAAAAACATTCGTGCAGAGAGGTTCACCTGAAAAAAAAATTCCTGCAAAGGCAGTGAGAGAAAAAAAAAATTCGTGCAAGCTGAAAATTCCCCACCCCCCCCCCCCCATCACTTTTCTAATGGTCCGTCCCTAAGCATGAATATATTGGCATGTGATAAAAACCTAGGGGCGCGGAAAAAGTAAAGTTGTAGATTGCTGGACGGAGAGAAAATAAAAGTTTAGAACCCAGTGACGTTACACTTCCAAGTTCCTTTTGGACGTGCCACTGCTAAAACCCGTCAATTTATTTTATTCTTCATTAATTTGTTTAAGGATTTATATTTTTTTCTTTTTTACCTGATGTAGATACGCTTGCAAATACAGGCACTTGCTCAATCGCGATAGAGACGGCTGCATCCGCAGGCTTATTGAGTATGGGAAGTAGTTCACATTCTGAAATACTCAAGTAATTTAGAGGAACTCCAAATATTGTACATAAGTTGTACATGTAGTTCAATTTTATCCTTGGTTCAAATTTTATTTTCCTTTATTTCAAACTCATTATCATACATTACCATACTGGAAAACAAAGGAAAATAAAATTTGAACCAAGGAAACAATTGAACTACAACATATACACTGTCTATGAGTAACGCAATTTAGAAAAACAGTAACATTAAATTAACAACTATGATTCATTAAAAGGTTAAGAAAACTCATAATGCCCTTAAATTGTTTAATGTAAAAAGGAAAGAATACGTGAAGATCTCTTTAAAGATAATGAGAAATATTTCACTGTGAACTGACTCCGTCACACCATGCAGAAAATTTATGCGCAAGCAAAATTGCAATGTGCGTGATGCAATGTGTGAATTAACTTGCTGACATTTCCGACGGCGAAAGTGTGAAGTGTTTTGAAACGTTTGCAATAATAACTCTGCGTTTAGTTCGACAGTTTTGGCAACTAAGGAGGAACACGCACTGTACAAATTTGTACGCATTTATTTTTGTTCGATCTCGTCTTGTCTGGTGGATAAATTTACAATGTCTGCTGCAGTCAACAAGCTCAGTTGGACGGACGGAAATTTCCTCGTCAACTCGTTCAAGAGAATTTTTCACGTCTTAATGCATTCATTTTATCAACTCCAAACGTTTCTACAGAGCACTATCGACAGCGTTACTGCCTTTATTTCGTCTGTGATAACTTTCGTTCTTGGGATTTTCGAAGCTGTATGTAATGCCTACAACAAAGTAGTCATGTTGATCGCTTTTGTGGTCGATTGTTTTCATGGCGTTTTGTATTACGATTACAAAGGCTTCGTGATGTGGTTATCGACTCTACCGCAGACGTATTACGGAGAATGCACAGCAAAAGCTAAGAAAATTGTCTGGGATCCTTTTTTCTTCGGTGTGTCAAACACAACTCGACAAATTTCTCGATATTTCAGAGCTCAAATACGAGAATACGCCGTTTATGTACGAGGTTTCGGAGAGCTATGTCGAAGATTGTTTCTGTTCGCTAGCGATGTTACTCCAGGCGGACGAATGACTGTGTCCGCTTTCCTCGTGATCTTAACAGTCTTGTGTTCTCTTAAGCTTTTTACTTTCCTTCGTCTATTTCTGCAGCTACTCGAACTTGCATACGGCCTATTTTCTTTTCTCCTGCACCCGTTGGTGTTAACAATCAAAGATATTCTTGCACTGTTTGATCCCATTCTTCAAGTTGTTTATCTTCTATTTCGTGCGATTCTTTATGCCAGTGTTTCTGCTCTCCAAGTCATCGGCAATTTCGTCTGGCTGAATTTGGTGTCAATAATGTCTGGATTATACAGGTGGTGGCAAATTTTCCTTAATTCCAAAGTAATGAAAGTAATTTGTAGTCTGCTCGCAAAAATCACTTTGATTTTCCTTGAAAAGTTCATTTTTGTGGTTATTCCGTTTACTACAAAAATTACTTTTGCCTTTCTGGATTTCGCTTTCGATGTTTCCTGCGTGGCGTACGAAAACTTTTTTACGGTTAGAATAAGAGTTGAGAAATTGGATCCCTTCAATCCCAACAGTATTGGAGTCTACGTCCTTACATTTTGGGCTCTTCTGCTTGCGTTTCGATTTCGGAAACGATTTCCAGAAACCTTTTGTTCAGAAATTGATGGCTCACGTCCGCCGGTAACATCGGGCACAGCTGCGTCTGGTTATAGGACACATGCAACCAAGACTTCATCGTCAAGGGGGGAAGGTTTTTCGTCTCAAACCACGACAACGTACGATGGCGCCCGATCGACAACGAGGAGAGACGAAGATAGTAGTCTTAGGTGTCGAGGCAAGACGAAGGAGGTTAGCGAGGGAGGCAATGTAGATGACCCTACTGAAGGTAAGAAAGAATATTAGTTGCTCGACCTTCGTAGAATTCTTCGTGCATGGTATTTATATGATTACATCCTAGATGACTAATACAAGCGGTTTGCTACAATCGCTGCCAAAAATGTTGGACCGATAGGCTGAATTTCGCCATCCAAATAAAATAACAATTCACACCATATAACTTCCCGTCCCCTCCCCTCTCAATGTTGAAGTTACCAATATGGCACATCATGTTCATTTTGAACTCCACAGTGTTCAGGTGTTATCTTTATAATCAGTGTCAACATTTTTATGGGGGGAGGGGGTGGCGTGGCTGTAAAGGTATGGGGCAATTCCACAAAACTATACGAAAACATCAAAATCTCATCATCGATCCAAGGAACTTTGGCAAAACTGTAGGTTTTCGTTGTGTGGCGGTGAGAGAGCGAAGTACAGGAAAATTGGAAGGAAGGTTCTCCTTATTTTTTCATACAAGCTCTCAGTGCATTACCATGGCATACTGAGCTGTGCCATATCGTGTAATTCTTTGCCATGCTATTTATCAGACCAAAATAAACCGTTCTATATGGTAAATTATACCATACCTGCCATACCGTACCGTACTCTACAATACATACAATGACAAACCATAGCGGCCCTATAAAGCAATACTATATACCAAACCATACCATGACATATATCAAAACCATACCATACCACACCATAAAATCCCATATCACCCATAACCATGATGGGCCTGACATAACAATATACATCGCCGTACTGCACCGCAAAGTAAGATAGGAACTTCCCGATCCATGTGAAATGCCGTCTATAATACTCTCCTTTGAATTAGAGAAATCATTGTAAACCAGCCAGTGGTTGATATGTTCCTACAGGCCATATTCACTACAGCTCATCAGCACACATTTGCACTGCGTTCATAGAAGGAAAATGTCAAAAAGGAAAGAAATGTGATACACACCACTGTGCCCTCCCCTACCAGTGGCAGTATCGCCTATCTCTAGAAGGGTGGATAAGCTTTGCTGCAGAAGACAACGTGAGAATAGAGGGCATGTACTGCAACCCTGAAAACGACGTGCTAACGACAAGTGATGTTAACGTTGCGCTCAAGTCTTACCGAACACAGTGAGTTCACACAGAAAAGCGCATTGTATAGTAAAGCAAACAGTAGCTTTCCATAGAATGGTCACACTGCATGATTTGATCCACAAATGGAAAAGTTAAAAACACACTGTATCAGAGTAAAACAAATAGTACCACAGTACAGTACTGTTTAGTAGCTTTCCAAAGAATGGTGACACTACATGGTTTGATCCACAGATGAAAAAGGTTAAGAGAGGGGGAAAACTACGGCTCTGGGACACAAGAATTTGTCTAGGTAATTTTCTGATTAAGTTTCTGATTAAGTTTTAAAACTAGTCTCTGGGACACAGGAATTTGTCTAGGTAATTTTCTGATTAAGTTTTAAAACTAGTCTCTGGGACACAGGAATTTGTCTAGGTAATTTTCTGATTAAGTTTCTGATTAAGTTTTAAAACCAGTCTTAAAATTGAACCAGAGATTTATACAGCAATATTTATAGGATAAACAGGCGAAGGGGCCTTTTGCCATGACTATGTGAAGCATTATTAAAAGAGATTAATTTGTTGAAAATTATCAGATATTAAAAAAAATAAAAAATGATTTAAAAAGAAGAATTAAAGTTAAAAATAACAAATGGATCAATTAAATAATTTATATAATTGTGAACTTAAAATAATTGCAAAAGAGTTAAAAATAAAAGGAAGATCAAAAATGAGTAAAAAAGATTTTATTAATGAATTTAATAAATATAAAGAGGAGGAAATTCTTAATTTAATTGAAAAAGTTACTACTAATAGCATTTATATTTGTATTCATGGAAAACTTAAGTATGTTTGTAAAGAATGTTCTGGATCATTAATATGCAAACACAATAAATATAAGTATGTTTGTAAAGAATGCGACGGATCACAAATATGCAAACACAATAACTATAAGTATCGTTGTAAAGAATGTGGCGGGGCGCAAATATGTGAACACGGTAAACAAAAACAACAATGTAAGGAATGTGGGGGATCACAAATATGCGAACATGGCAAACAAAAATCTTCTTGTAAAGAATGTAGAAAAAATAGAATGAAAGAAAGATGAAATATTTGTTAAAATAATTATGTTATATAACCAAATAAATGGTTACATAACAAAAAAAAATTTACCTAAATCTTAAACTAAAAGTTATAGGCGAACCCTTAAGATCAAGTTTTTTCCATTCATTGTCTAAGATGGTTAAATCAAAGTGGCTTATTAGGGTATCATATTTTCGAACTGGAATTGTTGGATACTCCTTTGAGGGTATGTTTGCAAGTAGTTGTGATGGCGAGAGTTTTACAAGTTCTCCATTTTTGTTTTTATTCATATATGAATACTTATTATCTACTATACTACACATAACTCTCAGCGGTTCCTTAATCTGAATATTTATGGGGTATAATTTACCCGGATTTATGACATCAGGAACACCTAAACCAAACCCCAAACCTCTAGTAAGTTTAACTTTGAAATTTTTATTTGAATATAGATAGTCAACAGTATCAGTCTCAATTATTGTTATCTTTTCCACATCAGGATCATTAAGAAATATTGATTGAATATTACGAAGCGAATATGTGCCGGGTTGAATTATTATGAAGCCCTGATTTTTATCATTTAATATTATCTGTTTATCCTTGAAATTAATCAATCTTTTGGTTTGTATATTACAATCCAGGAGTTGTATCTCCCGAAGATTTTTCAGCGGAGGATCTAAATAAATCCTAGTTTCAGACTCATACATTGTTATGCTTAACATTTTGTTTGATTACACCATATTCATCTTTAAATTTATATAATCACCGTCTGTGGTAAAAAATCGACTTACGCGTAAGCCGGTAAAAATTGTTATGTTAATTAACCTGTGGTAAAAAATCGACTTACGCGTAAGCTGAAAAATCCAGCCATCTACCGAAATAGATACCAAGCTAATCCACCCGCGACAACTGCCAATGCTAATATATTCTTTTCATGTTGCGTTGAGTCAATATTATTTTCAGCGGAGCTGGTACTGCGGATTTCTTGTTTCGTCGAGTCTGGTTTTGGTTTCGTTTCAGTTCTATGAGGTAACTTTAACTTTGAAGATCCTAAGTTATGACTTATTCCAACCTGTTTTGCTTCAGTGTTTAGGGAATTATTCACACCAAAATTCATATCATTACTCGCTTTCATGAGTTTGTTATTAAAACCTGTCACGCTTTCAGTGTTGATTATCATATTACTCGGCATCAACCACAAGCCAGGAGCAATAGCTAAATCAAGCCGTAATTTCGCTTCCTGTACAGCTAATTGATATCTTTGGATAGAACTAGAAATGTCATTCTCGATCACACTACTTTCAAATAAATCCAAGAATTCTTGTTGTGTTTCGATTGCGCCACCGCCATTACCGTAAATTGAATTTCTTGTGTTAACTTGTGCACCCAATATGCAGTAAACAAAAGCTTCAGCGGATCGATTCAATCTACCAAGTCCGGCTTTAGTGAGCCCATGTCCTCTTGTTGGGATAAACCAGGCATATTTGTAATCAGCAAAGTCATCATTACGGATAAATGAAATGAGATTACCCTTTTCCTTCTTTCCACCTTCATCAGCGAATTTATTACCTTCACCGGGCCATTGATCCGCTTCAGCATCATAATTCCTTACAATATGTACATTTTGATATCCCCCTCCTTTTCCACGATATCCTGCACCATAATCAAGGAATATATCTCCCAATCCGCCGTTTCTACCCCCTTTCCATCTAAAGTCTGAGTTTTTTGATATGTTAAATTCAGCACACAGTCGTTGATATGCCACTTTACTATAGGGATTGTTGTTTATTAAAAAAGGTTGCTCATCGGGCAAAGGAAGGCTTAATTCATATAATATTCGTCTTATTGTGAAATATATATGAAACTTTATGAAGCTACTAACTACTTTAGGATAATTTAGACTTTCAAAAGGACTTATACCGCAACCAGATGTTGCACACCAAACTGAAAAGTTAAGTTGTTGCGGCCAATAATTCATATCGGGGGAGTTCAACCATTTTCTACTCTGTTTTCCAGATTTGAATGTTACAACTTGAGATGTAAATATGTTTCTCATCTTTGCTGTGAATTTCTTCGTATTTGAAACGTATATATCAAGATAGGTTAGCATTTTTGTTATATCAGTTGTAAAGTCATCAAATTTAATAGAAGGTATTTGATAAGATTGATTTGTTATGGTTAAACTTTCAGGAAATGAAATCAACTCACTATCATCCAGTCCTAAATCTTTCCATAAAAGTTTTTTCAAACTTGGTGATAAGGCATCAGTCCATGTTTTTCCAGTAGGATCATCATTTGACATTATTGTTGTGCCATCAACTTTCCAACTTATGTATCCACCATATGAATCAGATACAACTTCAAATTGACTTTGATCGGCCTTTGGATATTTATTTCTGAAATCATTGAATAATGACATTTTTTTTGTTCATAACATGTTGCTTTTAAATCACCTCTTTTCTAATACCAGCATAAAAATTCCATCCTACTGGCGTTCTCTCAAATGAAAATTTCCAAGTTCGGGACCGGTTAACTCCTTTATAATTTCCGCTCGAACCTCTGTTCTTATCTGATTCATATTTAAGTTTTTTTCTGTATCTTTCCTGTTTTTCTGTCGGATTTCGAGTTTTAGTTTTTCAAACTTATCCACCTCTGATAAAATTAATGAAAATTCTTGGTCGGATATAGCGTTATCTTTTAGAGCCTTTGAAACCAAGTCGTGAATAGTGTTTACTTTTGCTTTTGCTAAAGAAACTGTCTGTTCATGTTTACTAACTTTATGTGAAAGTTTTTTAGAAGCTGAACCGAATCCAACCGATATTACCCCACAAATTCCTCCCACCGCACCTAATGGGATACCAACAGCAGCACCAAACCCAGTAAGGGAGGTTCCAAGCCCGCTTGCAGATAGGATAACTGAAAATACCCCACTACTAACACTTATTTTTGTAAATATACCTCTCACCCGATTATACTTTTTGCGAACATCTTCGTAATGTTTAATTTCCTTCTCGAGATTTTGTAGTACTTCACATGACTTTTGTAGCCTGAAATTAACCGCCTGAAATGAGGAACTCGGGTCTGAATTAACAGGCGCATTAGGATAAATTCTATTGTAGTCATCCATATTGTATTTTTACTGATCAACATGATATCTTTAAATAGATACGACCAGGTTATCTACTCTTCTTTACCCTTTCCACAAAATATAGAACCACAGCCATTATCAAAAGCCAAGCATTCTTACCTAAAAAGCCAATTACCTCACCCGCCGTTTTGAAGAGAAAGCTTACAATCGCTCCAACCATTCCAGGTAATATTTCACCGAGTTTTTTACCAATAGCTTTAAACCCATTACCAACACCTTTACCTAATGTTGTTAGACCTTTAGAAATATTAGAAACTATGACTCCAATTATAACCCCAACAGAGCTAATAACAGCAAATACTGTAAAACCATACTTTTTGAATATAGCCTTTACACGATCACGCAACGACATTCGTTCCTGGATTTGCTCATTCTCACGCTCTCGGGCATCAATTTTATCATTTCTCTCAGAATATTCTTCATCTAGAGCTACTATTCGACTACTCTCATGTGATGTCTTCAGCTGTTTATCCACAAGGAATTTTCTCTCCTCCCTATTTTTGTTTTGTAATTCTTTCATCTTTTTGGTCTCTCGATCATTAGCTTCAACAATTTCTTCAGATTTTTTACCTAGAGATTTCATTATAGTGATAGGTAGTTTTTTATTAATATCTCCATTCGCATTGAATAATTCATGCCACTTTTCGTTTACTCCTAATTTTCTGGGAATTGCAACTTCAATTTTGCCCCACTCATTATATTTGAAAAGAAAACTAGGTTTAGCATTTGGAAATTTTTTTAAAATATCACCCCACACTTTATCTTTTTCATTTTCCATAACATTCATCTCTATTTCTTCACTTGGTAATTGTGTATATCCTGATTTGGTTTTAGGTCTAGCACCCTCATCCTCATAATTCCTATCACCTCTAGTTGTAGATGTTACTCGAACTGGAATTTTTGATGGTTTTCTACCAAGTAGTGGATTTTTTTCATCAAAATCATCAGGATTTTCTTCTTCTCCCAAACCAAGGGGATCATCTTCTGGTAATTCTGCCATGATTTTTTACTCATCAGTAAGAAATCTTTAAACTAATCACATAAAATTAACTCTAAAAACCTAAAAGAATTTACTAGCCATATAACCCAATGCCAACATACCACCACCTACATATACCATCTCACCCATCTTTTGATTTTCACTTGGTCTATAATAATCAGAGAATTTTGGTTCATGCATTTGACTATATAATTTCAAAGCTTCATCCGTTTTTGAAAGATTTTTTGATGCCTGATATTTTTCATCTTTTTTCTTCATTTCCCAAGCAATTAGTTTCTGTCTATTTTCCTGATATTCAGCGTAATCTTTTTGATACTTTTCTAATGCCTTATCGTGTCTTATTCGTTCTGCATCTGTTTTATCACCAGAAAGATATTTTGCAAGATATGAACCACCAACAAAGGCGGTTGCATTCAATATAGCTCCTCCAAACATCATTGCTATTGTTGCCATTTTTTAATTTGGTAAAATCTTTTGATCCTCTAAATATGTTTTTAGGTACATACTACCCGACAATACAACCACCCATTTAGCATAATTTGTAATACTTGAGGATGGGTCGTTCATAAATGATTCTCTCATGGCCTTTTTAGCTACATATCCAACTAAAGCTGCTAATCCAATAAGGACTGCTGAATCAGTAACAGTTTTCACAAGTTTGTTTTCAGTTGACATAATTTTTTACTCGTCGGTAAGAAATCTTTAAACTACTTATTTCATATCATTCCGATTTTAAGAGGTTGTGGGGGTTGTATGGGAATATTTTCAGGTGAAACATTATTTTCCTTCGGGGTTTTATTATAATATCTCATAAACATATCAAATGCTGTAAACCCTATTCCTACAATAGATAATACAGTTGTAAAAGATAGCTCTGGAATCCATGCTTTAGGTTCACTCTCTTCATTTTTAATCTCCTCTTGTTCTTTTTCACGTTTCATTTCCCTAGCTAATGCTTCTCTAGCTTTTTTATTGCGTTCTGCTAGTTTCTTACCAGCCGCAACCTTTTTAGGATCTTTCTCTTTCTTTTTAGTATCTTTATTTTCGGGTGCTGGATCCATTGTAATTTGTTCAACTTCTTCTGACATTATTATTTTATTTAACAAAGTAAAGAATCTTTAGACCCCTTTAGGCCCGCGAAGCAAATCAGTATCTGGATAAGTTTTGCTTGCATCACCGCGTCTTTGTTCTTTTAGCGTCTCAATATCTTTTATAATTTCTTTAAATTTTTGGTTTTTATGATCAATCATCCTTTTAACATCTGCAATAAGTTTTAAAGCTTTTTGATTTTCAATTTCCATATCTCTTTTATATTCTACCAACATTATTTATTTTTGTATTCAGTTGTGTTCAGTAGCCTGCTCAGTTTTGCTGTAATCATCTATATTTTTACTTGTAACTTGTTGTATTTTACCTATTTTAACATGTTTAGCAACCTGGAATAACCCGCTAGCAAGTGCTGTCAACCTTCCTGCTTTCAATGCTAAGAGACCTACAATGTTTGTCAGTTCGCGATTAACCAAATCATCATTCTTCAAATCTTTACAAAGAGCTTCTATATCATCCACGGGAACCATGTAAGAAATTACTTGAGAAACTAATTGAAGAGATGAATCTACCAATCCACCACTAATTTTCTTACCCAATACTGATTGATAACGATTATAATATTTTTCAATGTCTTTTACTGATAATTTTTTTACATCACCCAGACTCATATCAACTCCCAAATATTCCTTTGTAGTTCCAAGAGCTGCGAGAATAGCCAATGATTCTTGTTTTATTTCAACTTCATTATTATAATTATCTTTTACCTCAGTCTTTTCTTCTTCAATATAATCTTCAACTTCTGCCATTTTACAATTTTCTTACCTACAGTCAGGTCTTTAAATTTATAACTTCAGGCATCTCCAAATAGCAATTAAATGGGTGACGTAAAGATAAACAAAGTCTAGAATATTTTTCAGTTTTTAATAATTGCATAAATTTTTTACTAGTTTCAGGGTCTAAATCGCCACCATAATCTTCGAAAAACATCTTCATACCTTTTTGCGATGGGTTATGGAAAGTAACAACGCAAGCCGCATTTTCACGGAATGGTTTTGCTATCGATGTTAATTGCTGAGTGAGAACCCACATTGATAATCCATGATGTCTTCCAGAGAATGCTAAATCAATAAACTTGTTTGATCGTTTTTTCAGATCATTCGAAACAGCACAATCGTCTAAAATTATTAGTGTATTTGTTCCGGAGAATAAAGTTTGGCAATCAGTTAACAATTCATTAATCTCATCAACGTTACTAGCATCTGGTGATAATACATAGAAATGTTTATCTCCTCTAGCAAAATTATGATAGGTTTTATTTTTAGCATAAGTTGGGCATATTAAAACAATGTATTCAAAAACTTTTCGGAATGGACCTCGGAGTTGATCAATTATGTACTTTGTCTTTCCACAATTTGTCGGGCCCGTTATAATGCAATGAAAAGGAATTTTTTCTCGTAATTCTTCCATATTTTCTTTTAACTAATACATGATTGATCTTAAACCTCATTCAGTACATTATAGATCGTAAGTTTGAATTCATGACCTCCATTAACGCATCAGCTACCACAAACATGTAACAAGTCATAATACCAGACCCACTAACTTTTCTCTTCATTTCTATTTTTACACCATCCTGTGCGTTATTTAAGGCTAGACCACCTCCATGAATATCATTATCTGGGTGAGTTCTCAAATCTAACCACAGAGCAAACTTTTTACCATAAAAATCCTTTTCCTTTACCGACCATCGGGAGGAACCGCTGAAACGTTTCTTTACCGACTCCCATAGGTCTGAAGGTACCATTCCCTTAGAGTAGAAACGGTTTGGTACACCATTAACATCGATATTGATTGAGGTTATACCTGGATTGAAAAAAAATTCAGAGTTACGTGCTCCTTCACCATATGGTAATGTAAACAAACATAATATCCCCGTAATTGACCTTCTAGGTAGATTAATATGCTGGTTTATAACGCTGTCTGTAGGTCTGGATATTATGAAAGTTTTGTGTAGAGTTACATTCTCATAAAAGAACCCCTTTCCAACCTGATAAGCTGCTTGTGCCTCACGGGCTAAGTATTCGCTTGATATACAAGAATATTCCAACTCAAGGTTTGTTATTTTGTAAGTTGGGGTCTTTGTCTTGTCAGAATAAACAATAATATCGTTAACTGGAGCTAGTGTAATCTCAAAGATTATTTGATGATCTAATGCCTTTGGGTAGAAAACTCCATGATCGTTGAGAATAGGATGGTTTAGTGGGATATGGTACTTGGTGTTGTGTACTACTGCAAGTGCTACTTCCTTTGCATCTGTGTCTACCTTATCACCTGCATTTGTGCGGAGCTTCCTCATGTTTTCAGAAGAAATACCTTGTTTTAATCTATCCTCCCGTTCTTCCTCTGTTAAGAATAAGTCATGGTAGGTTTGAAATAGATCGTATCTTTGAGTATCCTGTAGTGTTTCACCTCCAAAAAGAACCTTGAGTCTGGATACAAGGTTACTACCTACATTATTCACTAGGGTGTTATCTTCATGCCCTTCAACAGTCAAGTTAAATACTAGAGATACACTTCCTGGCACAATCACTAAATTTTCAGAAAGTTTAGGAATATTTATATATAGTGTTTCTCCCGGATTAGCTGATGATGGGTTTAGCGTAATTCTATGCAATGTTGATTCCGATTTCAAACCGAGTGGCTCTCTCGGAATCCTGTTTGGGTTAATTTTTTCAGATATGGTTGTCATATTTATTTTAAGGAAGGGCGGAGTAATCTTTAAATGAGTTCTACCTTATCAAAAAATTTCAGTAGGATATATTATTCAACTGCGGGATATTGGAAAGGATATTCTGCAATACCTAAATTAGCCGAAAAAGCAAAAGTAAGTGAAGATGAGGCAAAAAGATGGCTTGAGAAACAAGCAATATGGCAAATATATCTGCCAGCACCAAAATATATCCCTAGACCGCGCTGGGTTGTGGATAAACCTAATCAGATTCACCAAGCGGATTTATTATTTTTACCGCATGATAGAGTTGGAAGAAAAACATATAAATATGCATTAGTTGTTGTTGATGTTGCCTCGAGATACAAAGATGCTGAACCGTTAACCTCAAAAGAAAGTCGAGAAATTTCAAATTCTTTTGAAAAAATATATTCCAGAAAGTTAAAATATCCCAAAACATTAATGGTTGATCCAGGAAAAGAATTTATGGGTGAGGTTACAAAACTTATGAATTACCATAATGTAAAAATCCAAAGAAGTGACGCTGGAAACCATAGAGCTCAATCGTTTGTAGAAAGAGCAAACAGAATATTAGGTGAAAGATTATTCAGCCATCAATACGCACAAGAAATGATTAGTGATGAAAGATCAAGAGTATGGGTGAAAAGATTACCAGATATTTTAAAAACTTTGAATAATACGCCAACAAGAATAACTGGTAAAGAGCCCGATAAAGCTATAAAAATGAAAGAGGTAGATATTAATCCTAAAAATTATCAACGAGTTGTGGGCCTTGATGAGGTTAGATTACCTCCTGTTGTTAAAGTTAGATATCTATTATCTCCCGGCGAACTTGAAGGCGGTGAAAAAAGACGGGCTACTGATCCTATTTGGAGTATCAAAGTTTATTATATTTCTAGAAGTGTGATTTCTCCTAATCAGCCGGTTTTATATTATTTGCTAGATGGTCCAAGACGAGGCTTTGTAAGAGAAGAATTACAGGTTATTCCTTATAATACTGAGTTGCCTCCTAATTCTGTTTTAGAAAGATGATATTCATATTATCATCTAATTCTGTTTTGGAAAGATAATGCCCATATGGAAGAGTATTTATCCCATCTTCTAAAATATCCCTTTTATCATCATCTGCAGATAATGCTTTTTTATTAACAGTTTTTGTGTAAATATTATGTAGATCTGATCCAATTAAATTTTGTAATCTCATTTGAGGTTTTCCAGTGTCTAAACAATCTTTAAAGTCATTATGTTTTATGTTATTCTTAACAACTGATTTCTTTGTTCCTTTATTCTTTTTTATCTCCTTACCATTATCCATTTTTAAACTATATTGTTTGGCTCCTAGGCCTACAAACTCTTTAGGTATCATTCCACCAAACTCATCTTTGAACATTCCAATTACTTTTTTGTTTACACCGGTCTCGATTCTAGATGGGTGGTCTTTAGGGTAATTACTGGTGTCAAACTTTTCTCTAACATCTGAACTTATATCTTTGTAGAAATCTGGAGTTTCTATTTCATATACAAGACTGTCAGTATCAGTCATAAGTAATTTAGCCTTATCTCCATATTTCTTTTTAATATAATTATAATGAAAATCATACATTATTTGTTTACTTCGATCTAGAATGCAAAACCCCACATAAATTGGTTTATTAAAATTTATTTTTATTTTCTTCATATTTACAGCAACTAGATCTTCAGAAAATATAGTAAAATAATCAAAGTTTGGTTTTTTTATTAATTTTTCAGCTGCTTTTTTATTATTAACTAATCTAACATCTATCCTTTTTCTCATATTTTCCATTGTTTTACCAAATACAGAATTATTCATTAATTTGAAGAAATCTTTTTCAAAATCATTCTTTGCTTGAGATCTTAGTTTAGTATTAAATTCAATGTATGGTTTTAGCCACTCAGACTCATTGAATTTAATGCCTTTATGAATTTTTGTTATTTCTAATCCCATACTTTCATAAAATTTTAAAGTCTCATGATATACAACATACCTCTTCTTATCAAATAGGTTTGGTATTAATTTCTGAACTTTATTAACAGTAAGTTTATCTGGGGCTAAAGGAAGATCTTTATCTTTATCATGAAGATTTTTTGAGTATTTCAAATCAACCATAACTATGCAGGGCATATCTCTCCAATTTTTAAGCTCCTCTTTAGTCATCCATTCAAATCCATGCTTGGGCAGATTTCCGCTCATTCCTGCCCCATATAAATTATTTGCATCAAGATATATAATATAACTTTTCTTTAGATTTTCTACAAAGTCTACCATATATGGATTGTTGGCTTTAGCATATCTTTTTGATATTTGAGCTACGCCGCCTCTAATACCTCTTTCAATCATAAGTAACATATTGACGTCAGTAAACATCTCCAATTTAACTTTAGTTAATTTTAACATTGCATCCCAAGATAGCCCCGGCGATGTAAAATAGTGAGCCGGATCTAAACCATAATTATTTTGACAAACATCTCTAAAGTTCTCAAATACATCTGCTAAAAGTAAAACATCCGTCTTGAGATATAAATCATGATATTCCCGCATTGATTTCATATCAAAAACCTCAAATATTTTTTCAGCGTGTTGGTAATCATCATCGCTTATATCTTCATCATTTAATTTTGAATGAAATGCCTTCTTTGGCGGTAGTTTTGTTTCATTTAGTTTATTAATGTCAGTAAAATCATCATAATTAAACACTCCTTTTCTCATCACTAAATATGTTTTATCGCCAAATTCCTTTTTTGTTTCGGTTAGTTTATCATCTTTTGGAGAAAGGCATCTTTTTTCAGCTAACATGCAATTCTCACATTTTACACATCTACCAATACTTTTATGCTCAATATCTTTTCCATCTTCAATGTATCTTTTCATACAATCTGGTGGTTTGCATGTCTTACACTTTCCACATTTGGTGAGATTATCAACTAAACCACTAAGTCCGCTCAACATAAATTTATAAGAATCAATGAATCTTATCATTCTATTAATAGGCTTACCCCCATCATCATAGCCAATTAAAATTTTCTTTGAGAAACTAATATACTTTTCATTAGTATTAGCTATGCAGGTTATTTCACCTTTTGTTTTAGAAAGATTCTTAATAAATAAATGAGAATCATATCCTGACATATTATGTGCTATTACTGGGATGAAGTTAGGAATAACATATTTTATATTACACTTATTATGAGCAGCTCCTCTATATTTTCCTGTAAGATGACAATGATCTATTACTTTTTTATAATCTCTATTTTTAGTTTCTGTAAATTTTACTTCACATATATGACAATGAGTTGCATTTTCATGTTCTTTTTTAATTGTTTCTGGCGCTTTATTCATATCATAAAATCTAAACTTTTCTTTTCTTTCTTCTATTATTTTATAAATTTTTCTAATATCTCTTTCTAAATATTCTACAAATATCTGTGCAACATCTTCATCATCTGATTTTGCGGTATATTGCACAATTTGTTTAAAATCGGCCGGTAATATACTATCATCAAAACACTTTATATAATAACAGAATCCAGATGCTTTATGCATTTGATATTTTTTAATAAAACTTTTAATTTCATTTGGAGAACATGTATATATTGGTATTAAATTGCTTTCAAAGTCTACATAAATAACAAATGCCGCTCGCATTTTATTTTTATAATTTTTGAATTGAATAAATTTTGGACTTCCATCTTTATTCTTTACCATATTGATTATAACTTCTCCATTTGAGTCGCAATATATTTTATGTTCATCTAAATATTCTTTTTTATAGAATGAGTTGAAACATCTAAGGCAAAAATATTTTTTGTTTTTATTTTTATCAATTTCCGAGGATAAAAGCCTACTAATATCAGCCACCAAACAATAATGGCTTTTTTCACCATTAGATATTAAAATTAATGTTATAATTTTACATCCACATATCTTACATTCTTCTTTGTTACAATCACATTTTTTACAACCACATTTCTCACATTCTTGTTTTATACATTCTTCTTTCTTACATTCTTGTTTTATACATTCTTTTTTCCTACATCCACAATTATTACATTCTTCTTTTTTCTTACAATCACACTTATCGCTTATTCTATTTTATTTATATTTTATTTTACTTATTCTATTTTTTTATCGCTTATTCTATTCTAGGATATATTTTATTATCTTCATATCCCAACACATTAATAACATATGGATTTTGTTTTTCAAACCTATCAATTTGTTTTAATGGAGTAGGAAAGTCTATTCCTTTCCAATTTAACTTTTTAGAATTTTCCCTCAATTCATCATTTACTCTCTCTCTATGATTTTTTCTAGGAAACGCTCCTTCTGTTATTGCATACTTAAAACATTCACTATCTTTAAAATTCTTAGGGTTAATAATGGCTTTTTTTGATTCTAATCTTGCAGGTAATGGAAAATATGAACTTCCAGAAATAGTTTCATATGGGGCCATACCAATATCAAAACGCACTACAGTTTCAAATTCAAAAGCGCCCGAGGGATTATTATTTATAAATTTTTCAATCTCATTAAGTATGTTTTTAATAATTTCATCATATAATTCTGATAAATTAGTTGCTTCAGTAATTATTTTTGGTAAAGAATGAAAGAATTTTTCAGTTTCTTCTTTAATTTCTTTTTTAAGTAAAGACTTTTTAAAAAACTTACATGTTAATATAAATTTACCTTTTATTGGTTTCTTTTCCTGATTAATTCGATCTATAACTTTTTGTTTTATTTTTTTCATGAATTCTTCAGGTTCATATCCTTTCTTTCCATCTATCCTTGAAGTTTTCAAATATCCTTTTAATGCTTTTTTTTGTTCATTAAATGCTAACTCTTCCTCATTTTCTTGTTCATCTTCAGATATTTTTACATTTCTTTTTTTAGACCTATCCTCCTCCTTCTCATAATCTCTAACATTTTCTGTAGTAGCCACCAAAGATTGTGGTTGATAGTTTTTCTTTTTTCTTGGCGGCGTAATGGATCTTTCAGGTTGTGTTTTATTATTTATAAGATTTTTAAGACCGTCTCCTGTGGATTTAACTTTATCAACCACTTTCGATATTTGTTTTTTTATCCAATTAAAAGTTTTGTCTTTTGTTTTTGTTTCCTTAATTTTTTTCATTAAACTCTTTGCTTCATTCATAAAACTAGATACAATATTTTTTCTTGGGGCAGGTATGATGTCTTGAGTTTGAGTTTTATTTTTTCTCATAGCGGTTATGGCGGCTTGTTTAGGCGGCGGGGGGCGGGGTGGTTTAATTTTTATTGTGGGGGGTGGAGAACCTGGAGGTGTTTTTACCCAAGATCGATCTGGTGAACCTGGCGGGGGCGTTTCTGGGTTAAATCTTTGTGGCGAACCTGGTATTGGCGGAGGTGTAACACGAGGAATTGGAAGAGGCGGCCGCGGTTGGTTTTTTCTTCTCTTTGGTGTATTATCTATCGCTGCAAAAATTTCTCGTTTATTATCAACGATTTGTTTTACATTCATAATTATTTCAGGTATATTACTCAATTCTTTAATTTTATTTTCTTTAATAGTTATTTTAGATCTATCTTGAATTTGATACCATGAAAGTAGAGAGCTTAATTGTTTTGTATTCAAATTATTTAATTGATCCATTTGTTATTTTTAACTTTAATTCTTCTTTTTAAATCATTTTTTATTTTTTTTAATATCTGATAATTTTCAACAAATTAATCTCTTTTAATAATGCTTCACATAGTCATGGCAAAAGGCCCCTTCGCCTGTTTATCCTATAAATATTGCTTTATAAATCTCTGGTTCAATTTTAAGACTGGTTTTAAAACTTAATCAGAAACTTAATCAGAAAATTACCTAGACAAATTCCTGTGTCCCAGAGACTAGTTTTAAAACTTAATCAGAAAATTACCTAGACAAATTCCTGTGTCCCAGAGACTAGTTTTAAAACTTAATCAGAAACTTAATCAGAAAATTACCTAGACAAATTCCTGTGTCCCAGAGCCGTAGTTTTCCCCCTCTCTGGTTAGAACCACACTGTATAGTAAAACAAACAGTACCACAGTACAGTACTGTTCAGTAGCTTTACAAAGAATGGTCACACTGCATGGTTTGATCTACAGATGAAAAAGTTAGAACCACACTGTATAGTAAAACAAACAGTACCACAGTACAGTACTGTTCAGTAGCTTTACAAAGAATGGTCACACTGCATGGTTTGATCTACAGATGAAAAAGGTTAGAACCACACTGTATAGTAAAACAAACAGTACCACAATACAGTTCTGTTCAGTAGCTTTCCAAAGAATGGTCACACTGCATGGTTTGATCCACAGATGAAAAACTCAGCCATACTGTATAATGAAACAAGCAAAACTTGGTTACAAAATAATTTTTTGTTTGTTTCAGTACTTCACACAGCAACGAGAGCGTGAGACTGGATTTTGAAAACATGAGATTACAAAAGAGTTATCATAGAGCAGACCTACGTCGACTGTCCACAGAATCGTATGCTAAAGAGCGAGAAAACAGACTCGCTACACAATGGGTGTGGTACACGAAAAGCGAAAGCGGAGATTGGGTAAAGTATGGTGATGAGGTGAGTTTGATCAAATTATCAGGGAGCTTAAGTAACCATGACGACGACGACGCTGAGGATGGCACAAGTGTAAACTTTGTTTTCTTCCGGTACGGTTGGTAGCAGGCTTCCATTTTATTTCCAGTTTACCTTTCGTATTTCATTGCGAGTTTTTCAGGGCAATTTTGCTGTTGTAAAACTGTGGAAAACTTAAAGTGTTCATTTCAAGTTTAAGACTGTACTTTGCTCGTGCAGTTGTTTGTGTCGTTCATAATATACACTTAATGTATGGTCCAGAGGGAAACAGTTAGTTTTGTTTTTCCGAGAGTCCTGATGTTTCCCGAGACCATAGTTAGTAGAGGAGACTAACTATGCCGAGACGAACTCGAGGGAAAATAATACTAACTAGTTTCCTGAGGGACCATACATTAAGTGCTTTGTTATATATTTAGACTTTCCCTGAAACAATTATATGGCAAAAACAAACAAACAAAGACGGCACAACTGGCACGCGGGTAACAACTGCGCAATTGTATCCCGTTCGGAGTACATTTAAATTTGATCGGGGGCACGTGACCAAGAATCAACAAGTCACAGTACTCGTTTTGTTGAGTGAAAGTCTAGGTATATAACAAACTCTGTTATTGGATGCCGTCCTTGTCGACCTCCTCGCCTTGTTTTGCTTATTAAGACCTGTGTTTTTAGCGGAGCTCCACAGCGGCTCGAAGAGCCGCAGAGCGGAGCCCCATAACTACCGTGCGAGGATAGAAATTGAGAAAACCATGCGTTTGAGTTTTCATGGTCATTGTGACTAGCGGCATGGCTCGCGGGCGCGTGCGCCTAGCGACGACGACGACGACGAACGACGTTGCCCCAACATGGCGGCCATAGTCATCTGGGATATTTAGAAGGTCTTAAACCGAAAGGAGGCTTTGTTTTTCGCGCGCTTTTCGCGGCTTGCCGCGGCTACACAACCTACAGCCAACAGTCTACAGCAGTCTACAATGTTTTGCTGAAGAAACGGATTTTATTCCATAGGTACTGAGATTTACTCCTTATAAATCTGTGTGAGAAAAATAGTCTGTAAAAAACTAGAAGCAATTTGATTGGTTGGACCATTTTCTTCACTAGTGAAAAAAAGTGGTCCGACCAATTCACTGTTCATAGAGGTGGGATCAGTTTTGGCGCCATCAACTCGGCAAAAAGTGAGCAATAACGGCTTCTTCCTCAGCTTCGTCTTTGAGAAATTCTAGGTTTGCAGATACAGCTTCAGTCGAGGACTTCATACAAGATCAAGAAAATAAAAATACGAATAACAAATCCGAACAGCCCGTCGCTTCACTGAAAGAATTCTTGACGTTGAAAGGCGAATCAAGGTCCGTAGAAGAAATTCCTTCAAACGAGCTCAATTCAGTTCATGAGTGAATTTGTCCGGTAGCAGTGGGAAAGAAGGAAAACAAAGATTATGAGCCAAGTTCGCTGCGTTCTCTCTTTCGCAACGGTTATTTGAATAAAAAAGCTACGGATTCAGCATCTCAAAAGAAGTGGTGTTTGAAAAAGCAAGAGCCGCATTAAACTGATCAAAACAAAAAGGTAATTTTACATTGTATTTCCCGTACACAAGACATTCCTGAGTCATTCATGAGTCGTTTTAAAACGTTTTTAACTGTCTTTGGTTCTTATACTTCTAGCGACATTTCCAACAGTGTTTAAAGTAGAATTTTCCAGTTCGTGCAATGTTTGTATCATTTTCGAGAAGTAAATTTTGAACGCATTTTTAACTTGACTGTCATGTTTATTCGGTATGCTCCAAAATAAAGCCTGCTAAGTGCGTTTTGCACCTTGTTGTGGTATCTTGATTTTTCTAGCCCAGCGTGATTCATGATCAGTTAGTAGTATTTTGTAAGGAGTAAATCTCAGTACCTAAAAAATAAGCAAATTACTTCATGGTTAGTTCGCCCGTACCATTTTTCTTCACTCGTTGTGAAGAAAAGTAAACTCACTCGTTCGCTGCGCTCACTCGTTCGTTTTCTATTCTTCACAACTCGTGAAGAAAAATCGTCCGCCCTCACTATAAACCATGAAGTAATCTCTATATTCATAGCATGATCAGTTAGTAGTATTTTGTAAGGAGTAAATCTCAGTACCTAAAAAATAAGCAAATTACTTCATGGTTAGTTCGCCCGTACCATTTTTCTTCACTCGTTGTGAAGAAAA
Source organism: Ricordea florida (assembly GCA_949710005.1). NCBI lineage: Eukaryota > Metazoa > Cnidaria > Anthozoa > Corallimorpharia > Ricordeidae > Ricordea > Ricordea florida. The sequence goes on along the minus strand of OX453281.1, from coordinate 2,748,146 downwards.
GTAAACTCACTCGTTCGCTGCGCTCACTCGTTCGTTTTCTATTCTTCACAACTCGTGAAGAAAAATCGTCCGCCCTCACTATAAACCATGAAGTAATCTCTATATTCATAGCGGTTTTGGAGGAAAAATTTTCTTCCTACAAGTTTTCAAGCGTTTTTGGAGGGACATAAGCATAAAGCTGAGTGTCTCAGATTTTTCCTTTGTTAAAGAGCTGCCTAGCTGCTTTTGGTGTTGCTTTAAAACTATTATAATTTTGCTGACCAGGTAATGGTTCTTCCGTTGAGTCGCGAGCTAGATGTTTTTTTTTTGATGATTTATTTGAGCTATCGAATCTTCTTTAAGTAGTTGCGTACATCAGGCGTATTTAATAACTTTAGTGACAACATTTTCAATGTGTGAGGGTCTGTGTGAGGAGCTCCGCTTTTAGGCTGGCCTAAATCTATTTAATATAATACTGTACGCTTGCGTAACCTCTGGTTGAACCTCTTGTCTCCCCATCACCTGTAAATCCGCCATTTTGTTATTGAAAACGTTCTTAATTGTTTAAACAGAATGCCACTGCCAGGAGTATTCCTATGTGTCACGTGGCAACTCTAGCACAGTCGCAAATGTAGCAATACTGAAAATCTCTTTTTTTTTCGTGAAACTCTTTTTTTTTACTTTTTAACGATATAATGCTGTTATTGCAAAATATTTCCATATATTTCATTGAACTGATTAAGCTTGTTATTTTAAATGACAATTTCTCTTTGCATATTTACTTTTTCCGTTAAGAGTGATAGAGAACTGTCAAAACAGAGTTTTTCATCATGTAAGCATTTACTGTATATGGAGTACTTCGCGATAAGAAGCGTGTAATTTAAAGAGGATTTGTGCATCCTATTATCAAAAGTTCCAAATGAAACTGTTTTCCAGACAAGAAGAGTTAGAAAGCCTGGAGAAAACCCCGAATTTCTCGCAGTCCAAAGCATCGTCGTTGAAGTCATTATTTTGTATTTATTGCCACGAAACAAGGCTTAAAATAGAACCAACTACTACGGTGCTGAAGTAAGGGCAAGAGAAACGCTCCTGGTTTAAAACTGTCTTAAATTTTTACAGATGAAAGACGAGCTAAAATATTCCTATTTGTATTCCAGGGCGCACCTGAGAACGTGTCACAAGAAGACGTCGAGTCCGCATTTCTCCGGCGCGAAGCGAACTTCAACTACACTAAAAACGGCCAGGAATTCCGCGTGCATTTCTTAATGACTCCCATGTGTGAAAGATCATTTAGACCCTACGCCAAGAGACTGGTCAGACGACGGCCGTTGTATAGGTCGGTTGAAGAAGTTCGAGAAAAAGCTAAGACTGAGGTTACTTCTTTGTTCAGCGGTGTCAGGCGTTGGTTCAGTTGGCTGTGACATTCATCATAGCTACTGCGTGGTAGAACGTTTGTCTGGGGACGCTTTCTGCTTACCGGCCAGTTGAAGCTTAAGAGTGCCCCATCCGCCTGAGTGCACTTTTTGACGCGAAAAGTATCCCGCCCGTTTGACACTTCCACGAAGTTTACATGAGCAGCCTGACCTTATGTAAAACCCGTTTAACCAGACAACGCTGTTAACACGACCAACGACCTCTTATGAGGATTCTACCGAGGATTCTCCACTCGTCATTTACTTGGCAATTTTGCCCTGTTTTAGACGGTTATAATGTCCGCGGAGACCTGCTTGTCGATTACTTAAAAGTTAATTTAGTTTAGAGGTTTTTGGGTAACTTATTGTTAGGTAAATACACTTTATCTTTCTTTAGATAATTACAAACCTGTTAATAAAATAGCATTTTCAATGTCCGCAATACATCCATTAACGGGGTCCCGATGGATCAGATTTATTATATTGTAATAACTGTTTTGTCCTGGTTGGTCTTGGCGAACAGGAGACTGCGGCCGAATTTGCCCTTCTACTGGTCTTCTTTTACTTGTAGAGAACTCGAAACCCAGGGAATGAACACAACCTTTGATGTAGTATTAGCCCCCCCCCCCCCACCTTTTTTTGCCTTTTCTTATCGCAGGGAACTCACCTCTCTGTGTTGTGTTGGTCATCGTAGATTTATACCCCGGATAGCGCACGATTGTCTTATTTGGGCGCCAAATACCTAGACGCGTTCTTGGTTTGCTATACACATTTTCCTAACAACTGTGTTGGGAATCTTGAGATTGCTTCCAACACTACGTTATGTCCCGATAAACTCACGTTAGCGAACCACACACGATTGAATAAAATCACGATTGTAATTCCTCTTTAACGCTGTTGATCGTTTTCACTCGGGTATTGAAATTAAAAAAGTTACAGGACAAAGGTTCCTTTTTCCCACGTGCTACTAATGGAGTATATTACATCTAATTGGTTAATCTGTCACTGTTCATTTCCGATCATTATTCCCCACGATTAAGTGATTGACATGTTTATTTGAAGATAGTAATGTGAACCCAAACGAATAAATGATAGTGAAAACTAAAACCCCAACATAAACGCGCAATTTCCGACAACTGTTTCAGTAGATTAAACCAGAGGTGTGAGTTAGTGAATTGAAGCTCTCTCTACTTCTATCATAGCCAGTGGCCCGCAGGGAGGGGGAGGAGAGAGCCGAGGCTGCTTTCGTTCCACCCTCACCTACCCAACCCCGCTTACAAATTCCCAGAAACTCGCGCACCCCAAAGTTCCTAAAGTTCGTAAAAGAGCCCGCTCACTGACTGTTTAACTACTTGGCTTTGCTCCTCAAATGGGGAAAAGGAACCAAATACTGAACAGTGATTGGCCAATTGAGCGGGCAAGGTCTCCTAACTTTTTATGATTTCCGCGAGTCCCGTCAAGGCTTGTTTTTGTTTTTGTTATGTATGCAAGCCTATTTTGACCAAGCTTGTGATTGAGGTCTGGATTGATGGATTTGTGGCCTCGCCCTATGCTACGCACGGCCTAAAAACGCAGAGAGGAGCTTGGCCACTGTCCAGAAATCTTCTATTCCCTGTTCATCCACATTATCAACATCGATGATGAGCGTTCACTCTGAAAACAGCTTTTTCCTTTTCCAGTTTTCTTTTAATTCAATCACATTACATAACTGCTCTGTTACGTCAAAATAAAAATCTTGATATCTTGGCAAACGGCAAATTAACGAATGTTCGTTACAATTTTGGAAATTATGTCACAAGCGACCGGAAAATGGGATATGTTCTGATTTGTATCATGGCAAAGTCTTTGTACAATAAAAATACTGAATAAAGAAATAAGGTAACGATCTTCTCTTGTTGAATGTTCATTATCTTTTCCTTGAAGAAGTTCTGGTTGTCGGTCGAGAGGATTGCTGGGAAGGCCCACGCGAAGGCTGGACAGACTGCGTTTGCGCATTAGACGCCTGTGAGGGCACCCGCTTTGATGCACTGGAGCTGACCGCTCTGTCTGTGGGCGTTTGATCACCTACGGCAGATTGAGCGCTAGCTCGAGACGCTGACCGCTCGAGGGCTCGGATTCTTTCTAAGGCTTGTTTGAGTTCAGTCTCCGTCTGGATGGCTCGCTCTTCGGAAGCCTGGGCTCTTTCCTCTGTTTCTCTAAAAACAACAAAAGAATTCTTTTTGTCATTTTCGCTGTTGACTATATCATATAAAAGTACTTCTCTCCTAAAAATCCGACACACGGTTAGGCTAACTACAAAATGTTGCCGTTACACAGTGCTCGCAGCGTGCCGTATTAGTTGGTCTATTCCGAGATATAATTATCTTTTTATTATGTTACTTACAGCAACTGAGCCTGCAGTCTCTCTACAGCTGCCAAAGCTTCCAGGGCCTTCTTAGTGTCAGGTGACGGAGAACGGGCTGGAAACGAATTAAAAAAACACAGCGTGAACGGTCTTGTGGGTAGGTTTCAGTAACAATTTAATTCATTCTCGTTATTTTCTTGCTTGCCGTTTTAGTCACACTGTAGGGAGAAGTTAACATTTCATCACAAAAAGGAGGGGAAAGGGTCTTGTTTGTTCATATCAAAAATTTTGCATTGAAAGGAAAAAAAGTTTGAAGGGAGAAAGACTCGGACATGACATCGCAAAATTTGTCTTAAGAAGTTTTTGGACTGAATGGAGAAAGTGGGCCTTAATGTGACGACCCTAAATGGTCAGACATAAAAGATGAATAGAAAGAGGGTTTGATGTGGTAATACGCACTCTGTCTAGAGATGTTTACAGGCAGACGACGATAGAAAAGGAGAAGTAAAAAGATCTTACCAGGCTGTTTATCACCCTCGGGTACAGCAAGCAGCTCCACGTCCTATCACAGGAGAAAAAATTTGTAGCGCAAAAAGAGTTAGTTACACAGTTAAGTACCCGAAGCTTATAACATTGAAATAACGGACAGTAAAACTGCGCTCTCGCAGAGCTCATTCATTGCAATGCGTTGCATTGCAATGCGGCGAAGAGTTTTTCTCTGAGAGTCAATCTGAATTTTCCACTTCAAGTGTCCAGCTTTTCTCTTTCGAATCAAGCTACACGGACATTTAAACCGAAGAAAGGGGAAGTGACGCTGCGGATCTCAAGGGAAATAGTTCTCGTTCGAACCAAAAGAGAAAAAAATCTGCTAATCAAAGTAGTACTATCGGCAGTAGTGAGCAAAATAAACAAACCAAAAAGAAGTCAAAAACTACTCATTAGGCTGCACCAAAGGGGCCAAAAGGTGAACGTGGAGAAGTTATTAACATTGGTGTTCTCTTCCAAAGAAGATGAGAAGATGGAGAGTGATTCGCTCCTGGTCCTACGTAATTCCAAACGAAAGGCATCATAAGTTAATAGTTTATATCACAGAATTTCAAGCAAAATTACAACCTCCGGACGTTTACTTAGAGAAATATTTCTAAAGAACTTAAACACTACAGCAAACTCACCTGGTCAGCGGGTAGGTGTTCTAACGATTTAGTTCTGATGTTATCGTCATGACCGAGGACATGCATCCGGGACTCATCCTGCTGCTGATCTTCTTGCTGATCTTCTTGCTGCGGGACTCCTTCCTGTACAGGCTCTATCTCAGGCCCTTCTGATGTTTCCACCACATTGACTGATAAATCAGGAGCTTGCACGTTCATCACTACCGGAGAAGCAGGTTTTGCAGGCTCATCTGTTTTACTGGTTTCGCCAGAAATACCTGTTTGCAGCCCACCGGTTTGTTGATCCTCAGATGAATGTTCGTGGTCACCAAACACGGCTTTTTCAGTTTCTCTTGACTCTATCTCATCTAGCGACTAAATCAAAATAGTGACAATCAAGATATATGCTACAGACCAAGCGTGAGGGCAGAGTTTATGTGTTACTGACCAAGAGCGAGGTCAATACAGCTGTATATTGACCAAGTTCTTTTTCAGCATTCTTACTGCGACGAAGTCAGTGAAAACGCAAGAAAAGGGAAGGCTTACATCCAGAACAACGGCCCATTCCACGACACTTCTGTTTAACCATTTCACTCCCAAGGATCTGAGTAGTATACATACATACATACATATTATAGTGGCTCGTCCCCACGGGGCTTTTCAGAGTCACTTTTTACATTAAACACAACACAACATAAACTCTTTACTAAGAATCCCAACTGGCGGAAGGCAGACCAGTTGGCTATTTTACAAGCGTGGCCGATGATGTTCACGATATGAAACTCGGGATTACCGTATTACATATCCAGGTAGTGGTCAGGACGGGAATCGAACCCGGGACCGTGAACAGATTACAAGTCTGGCACCCTAACCACTCGGCCACGCTGCCTCCTCCACGCTGCTATCTCCTTGGAGGGTACTATATACTTTCTTATGTCTCGTGATTTAGAGAACTCGGCGTTAGATCGATCCAAAAAATATTTGTCTTGATAAATCGTTTGATTCTCACAACCTGTTTGCTGGGAATCATATTGAGATTGGCAAAGAGAAGTTGGATATTGATTACTCCTGAGAATAAAGGGGTTGGAAAAAAGGGAATACAAAGCCTAACCTCTGCTGGAGTGTCTCTAGAGTCAGTGGAGATGGCTCTTTCACTTTCCTTTGCTTTCAGAGCAGTAGACGTGTCTTCAAACACAAAGTCATCACCCATAACATCTTGAATGAGAAGTTTTGCTGTTCGCACCCACCCTTCACACTCCACTGTCAATCGCTTTAAATCTTTGAAATCCATATCTGCGTGTTCGTCGCCCTGATCTCTAAGCTCCTACGGTCATAAAAGAAAGACTGAGAAGCAATTCTCCTCAGTAAGTGCTATATAATACCTTACATGATAGTTTGGAGAATTTGCTGTCAGATAAATTTAGTATATTAAATTGGTATTTTTTTTTTAGTTTGGTCATTTTTTTTCTGTTTGGTTTGACAAGAAGGTCAACACTCTTCAAGTCTAAGGATTAAAGGGTTAACTGGGTATGAAAAAAATGCTTGTACCCTCTAGAAGTGGCAAAATCTGATTTAAACTGGAAAATACAAAACACGTAAACTTGTGAAGACAAACGCTGTTTCTATAATAACAAAAGTGCCGTACATCTGTGAACAGTTATAAAGATATAAGGCCCTTATTCCTATCACTCCCTTCCCAGTCCCATCAACTCTATATAGTTTTGTTCACACTGTGTTTTGCAAAGGAAAAGAAGCCCAAAGTAATGGGCCTTTAAAGGGTAAAAAAAGGGTTCCGAAACCAAACAGAAACGATAATTACATATATCGTTTAAAAGAGTATCGTTCAGAGTGAGTATCTTAAATAGTGTTGTCCAAGATAACATAAATGCATTAAATACAACTGTGCGCTTCGCTAACGACACAAAAAGAGAGGAACCGTAACTTTTCAGCTGACACAAGCGCATGTCTCTCCCTTGCACATTAATTTGAAACCGGAAATAGGAAACAGGCATTAAATTACACTGCGCACGTCTATTGCTTACCTGCATCAAGTCGATAACCAAATCAGAACAGCATTTTGTCAAAATGATGGAAAATTTTCTAAGCTCTTCAAAGAGTGCTTGAGCACGATTACAGATCTCCTCAGGCACCGCTTGTAGGAGGATTTCACCACCTCCCAGGGCAGCATCCACCTCCTGATCTTCGGTTTGTCTGTTGATGTGCTCCAATTCCTTGTCCTCCATGTCTGGAGTCAAGCGCAAAAGAACTGTGATCATCCAACGAATCATGGAGCTGTGAAGCTGAGAAACCTGACGAAACAACACACAGCAAGTACAGTAGGAATGCATTTACATGTAATTTGTCTATCTTAGTTTTTCTGTGAAGATCAAACATTCTTTGGAATGCCACTGAAGAGTAATGTACTGTATCACTGTTTGTTTATTATTACGGTTCTAACATGTTCATCTGTGAATCAAACCATGCAGTGTGATCATTCTTTGTAAAGCTACTGAACATTACTGTACTGTGGTACTGTTTGTTTTACTATACAGTGTGGTTCTAACTTTTTCATCTGTGGATCAAACCATGCAGTGCGACCATTCTTTGTAAAGCTACTGAACAGAACTGTACTGTGGTACTGTTTGTTTTACTATACAGTGTGGTTCTAACTTTTTCATCTGTGGATCAAACCATGCAGTGTGACCATTCTTTGTAAAGCTACTGAACAGTACAGTACTGCGGTACTGTTTGTTGTACTATACAACGTGGTTCTAACTTTTTCATCTGTGGATCAAACTATGCAGTGTGACCATTCTCTTGAAAGCTACTGAACAGTACTGCACTGTGTTACTATTTCTCCCAACACTCACCCTTTCAACAACTTTTGCGTCCTCATTATCGATCCCGTTCGTCGTTGCAGACAGCCACTTCACGGTGTTCTTGAACACTTCGTCCACGTTGACTCGGTTTTCTGCCTCTCCAGCCAGGCGCTCGCCCTCCTTCTGAACTGAGCCAATCAGGTTAACAATTTCTGTCAGGTGATCGACCCAGTCTTCTCTGATGTTATCAGAAAGTCGTATCCAGTCCGAGTCGAGCAGCATGTCACCTCCTTTTAGTACTGCGTCCAGTTTGTTTCCCCTGAAAGAAAGTTTGAAAGCTGATTTCTTAATGCGGGAATGCTACGAAACAACACATCTAACAACTGGTTTACACGAACAACGCCTCGAATATAAATGAATTCTCACCATGACTCTATAGGGTTGACAAGGTCAATAATTCCCTTGGCAACTCCGTTCTCGCCAATCACTCTCACGTGATACTGTTGGTGAAGCCGATCCACTTCCTGATTCAACTGTAACATGACATTTTGTTGAGGCCACCGTGTTCCATCTTGGGCCTGGTGACGACTGTATATCTGGAGACCACAAGAGACGCTTTGTCAGGCTTGGTTCCTACTAGCGTCGTAACGATCATAATCATGAAAAATGATCGACCAATTTCCTATGATTATTATTATGTCGATCATAAGTGCCTTTATGATTATGTTTTCAGGCATTTCCACTCTGACATAAACGAAAAAAACGCTTCTTATGATTATGATTGTTTTGATGCTAGTGGGAACCAAGCCTTAAACGTCTCAGTAATTTACCATGAACAAGGGTTGTGAGACGGGACCTACGGTTTAACTTCCTTATCCGAAAAGCTTGGCAGTAAAACTGGTAGGTTAAAGAACTTCTGCTGAAATGAGAAACTGTGTTGTGTAATATGATCAAAACATTGGGTCAACCCTAAATGGTCAGCAAAACTCAGTCACCCCCAGATGGGATCAACTGCGAACTTCTCATTACATTAGCAACACAATGACAGGTCAAAATGTTAGTGAGAATTAAGAAAAATTGTCAGCCCAAAGATGGTTATGATTATGATCGTTGTAATGCTAGTTGGAACCAACCCTTAGCAGCATGACTGTTACGAGTTCGAGGGACAAACATCTATACCAGTATAAACTGACAAAAAACAACTAGGATTCTATCCAGGAGAAGTTCTTATACCAGAGAAATTTAAAGTCGAATATTCGGCATTAGCTTCGATCGCGTGGGCGTCCTGTGACGTGTAAGCAACAAATTTTAACCTTATGTACAAGTCTCATTGTCTGAAGTTGCTTAAGTGTCAAGCTCTATCGTCAGGGTCTATGTCATTATGAGAGAAGATTTGTTAACTGACTTTTTGACGCGGAAGTCATTATGAGGGTCAAGTGATTTGCGTGTCGTCAGGTGGTGGTATGGTTATGTCTCTATCAACTTACTATGGAACCTTATCAACGGTTAGCGAAAAAAAAACTGTTGTAGGCAAGAAAATCACACCTTCGTAACAAACATGTATGTCTTCCAGGCATCGTATTTTATGTTACAAGCAAAAAAGACAAACTATGAAAAACTGTTGGCCTGAACAAATTTCAAAAACCCTAATCTCAACCGTCTCAATCGTCTTCATTTTGGCCCATCCGTGCCTTTTTTTTTATATTTTCTGTGCTCTTTAGACCTCACTTCATTTTTACGCAGTTGTTTTGTGTTCCGGCTTAACTCTCACCGTCTGAACTTGGCTGGATTCTATGCACGACTACTCTAGCTACTGACGTACCTTCATTGCCACATCAGTCCAGCCGTCCACTTGTCTGTTCATCTTATACAGCTCGTCCTCTCGGGACAACAGCGTCTCACCCGTGAACAGCTCTGCTCCTCCATTTAAAGTCTCCTCCCAAGATCTCAGATCTTGGTAGAGATTCCTTATAAACTGTTCGTCAGGAGGTCGGACGCTTCCATCATCATAACTAGAAAAAAAATACAAAAACATATGACTGCAAATATAAACCCTTTCACTCCAAAGATCTGGATAGCAATTCTCTTAAGTGACTGCCATACGTTTGGCTTTAAGTTAGTTAGGAGAATTTTGTGTCAGATAAATTTGTAATGACTGAGTTGATCATTTCTGTGATTCTCATTAACAGTTAACCATACACATACACTGCACTTGTATGGAGAAGTTCCATACTGATCACTTCTGGGAGTGAAAGGTTAAAGATGAGTACACCTTGAGCACGAATTGCTCATTCGATCATAATCAACCGCCTTTGTCAAGTTGTCTTACATTTGACAATTTTAGTGCAATTTGTCGACTTACTTTCAACCAAATGCTTGTACATTTGCAAATTGTAATCCCAAATCATGGAGCGGTTTCCTTTGGGTTTGCATTTCTAGGACAACTAAGGAATCTAGCGTAACTTTCTCAACCAATTAAAAGTAAAATTCAATTTATGGCAACAACAACAACACGCTTTATTTTCCCCACATAGTTACATTATGAACATTTAGTTAAATTATTTGCAAAAGAAAGAGGGGACTGACTACCTGAAATAACCACAGGGTTAAAGAGGGCAGCCAGCCAGTTTAACAAGAGATAATACTAGTTTTGGTCGGTACAGACACACACAGACAACAGACACGCAAATACACAGTGAGCAAAAATAAAATGATACAAAGAATACTACAAGATAAATTGGAGGAAACAGGAGTTAAAAATAGTACACATGAAGCAAGCAAATGGTATGATAAAAATAATTAAGTAATCCGCTCACAAGCATTTTTCGCGCCTGGTGCTGCCCTGACTTCTGTTCATTAGACTGTGAGCATCAGTTGGGATTGGCCAGAAAAATTACTTTTGTTTTGGGTTTAATGGCAGTCACT